>CANYLF011483744.1:0-13593 GCA_948193215.1 Bocquillonia castaneifolia | reverse complement strand
ATTTTACTATACTTTATAATTATCGAGGTTTTACTATACTTTATAAAGGATACAGAACTTGTGTAATCTCTATTGATAAGTAACATTAAGATCAATAAAAATTACTAATGAAGTTGGATTTTAATCATCAAAGATGAATTTGAGTAGAGACTACACAAATCAGAAACATGACCGACGAGGAAATCATAAATGGGTGTGTGTACAGCAGAGCAAAGAAGCCACTAGGCTGTTAGAGCACACATGTTTCTTGTATATTTAAAGCTCAGCTCTGTATGGAAAATTAGACACTCGTACATTAGATTATGTAAATAAACTTTTAGCCAATGCAATCACACAACTTTAATAAAAAAACACTATAAAGGATTTGATCTATAATTTTTTCGGTGCTTAAGTGAAAAATCACCGAAATTTAACAGTGTACACCCCGATTAGGGCTGTACAATTCAAATTTTCTATTTCAATTACAAAGTTGAACGGCAAAATTCCTGCGTTTGCATGAAATAGTAAAAAGAATGAATTTAACATTAAAACTACAAAATTGAACAGGGTGAAAATTATGAACAACGAAGAATGCAGCATGCCTGGATGCGTGCGGTCTCCCCAGAAGCTATACCCACTGGCAACTATGTAAATAGAGTTACAACATCTTTACGGTATCCTCTTACAATTAACATCCTTGGCACGTTTTCTACTAGTAGATCCATGTATTCCATGTAAAAGTAGGCTGGGTGGTTCATTGGAGGTGGTGGTAGACTCACCAGTACAACTGCAGCCATTCTCGAGTATCTCAATATTGTTGAATTTAGTTTCAGGGTTGTGTACAGGAACTTCTCGATCTGTTGCTCGTTCACTATCACATGCTTCCCATCAGCCATCAATGCAGTTCCCTCCCCTTGAGCTCTTGACTTCATTTCAGCCAAGTAACTAGCAATTCGTCGCTGAGCAGCACTGAATGCTTCTAGTGATTCATCTGGTTGAGCGCCCTCTGCTTGTGCGTCCCATGATTTCATTGATATAACAATCACTTCTGCCTGCATCCGAAGATCATACAGAAATTTCTTCACATCGGCTTTGAGCTCCTCTGCATCTGAATCCTCCTCTGCAATGCAAAAGACCTGAATCTTGCAGCTTTCAAAACTCTCCTTTGTAAGAAGAAGTTGAGAGAGAAGAAGCATCAGACCACCATCTCTTACAATCCAATATAAATCGATTGTACCATACTGCCTCTGATACTCATTGGGCCACTCATCAAGACCCTTGACAATAACTACCGCCTTGTTTGCAACAATGCAATCATTAATTATACCAACAAAGGTGGCTGGGATTTCCGTTAGGTTTTCACGACGCCATATTTCAGGATATCGCATCACTACAATGTTCGGCTTCAGGTTACCAAGACCCATTGTCTGGACAATTCCACGGAACCCTTCAGACATATTGGGGGCTACAACTATCTCTGCCACACCTTCACAATTCTTGTAATCAATATAGGTACTTAGTTGCTTACATGCTGTCTTGGCATCTTCAGCATGTTCATGGTAGTCGCCATCTAATATAGACACAAATATAGACATCCCACGGCCCTTTTTCTTCATGCAATTTGCAAAGTCGGCTAGTTTGGGATGGCAAGGTACATTTTCAGGCAGCTTTCCCCATGGTCGGCAGAATATGAGGGGAATAGGGTACCAGTTCTTTGGGTGGACTTGACTAGCTGCAAAAGCAAGAGTATACTGATCACGATGAAAGATGCAAATAAATGCAAATGGGGCAAACAAGAGGGGGAAAAAACAAAATTATCTAAAATTTTTTTAGCCTGCTGACTCTGCACTTCTAATAAAAGAAAATTTTTTTTTTTTGCTAGGAGAAGAGCAAGCAACCCAAGCAAATTCTATTCTATTTGCATACAGAAATCGTGATTTCAGACATGCAATTCTCAAATGGCAAAGACATCAATTACATTAAGATTTCAATTTATAATCCCAATGCTTTATCATTTCACCACAACAGTCATTTAGCAGTGTGACTCGAGCCTATCCAAAAAATATACCTTAAAATCCCAAGAAAGATTGCAAAATTTATTGATATACAAATAAGAGTGATTAGGAACCTATCGCTCCAATACACTAGTGTATAAAATTGGAAAGTGCAAATCTGAATATGATCTGAACGATGGAAAGGAATCTAACTGTGTAACATTAAGACCATAAAGTTTAATTCGTGATATATGTACAAACAGCATAGGAATGTATACTTAACATCCTCCTATTATATCCTTAGATATGATCAAGTAAAAAGGAAGGGAGGAAAAGGAAGAAAAGAAGATAAACAATACATAAGTTTTATCCATAGATGCTGCATTCTCAAATTCTCACATCCATTACTATGCCTAGTGACTATTGACTATATCTTGGTTAAAATTATAATAACAGAATTATCAAGAAGATTCTATACAAGTAGCAGCAGCAATGCAGGCCACTGAGAAAATGGCACATACCTCCAAGTGATCGAAGACTGCGAAGAGCTAATTGAAAATATGCACTTTTGAAACCATCACCCCAGTCCCCAGCCTTTCCCTTAATGCTCACATAATAATATATGAGGGTTGCAAGGGCTAAAGACACGACAGTAAATGACCAAGAAATCAAGAACATAATAACTGCAACAAAAAAAAGGCATCATTAAGAAAAAAATTTCCACCAAATGCATTTGCATACAGGCATCACAAACAAAGAGGAATGTATGTTGGAAAATCCATCTTTGTAGAGAAGTGCACCAAAATCCATCTTTGTAGAGAAGTGCACCCCTTAACACAAATTTAGGCATGTTCTGAATGCAGATTTCAGCTACACCATGCTATGCTTGATCAATATGTTCTTGTTTGAAGATGAATGAAAATTGAGATCATTATTTGGTGTCATATTAGTATATAATGATTTACTAGGCATAAACATGTCAGAAATTTCAAAATGCTATGAACTAAGATCAAACCAGAAAAATTGTTTAAGAAAGCCAGAGCTTTTTCATTTACTACTCCCACTGTCCCAAATTGATGGGAAGTTTTTTTTTTGTCCCAAATTATAGGAAATTATTTATTATCTAAAGGGTTTAAATGTCACACATGCCCTTATTATTATAGTATTAGAGTTTAATTTCAATACTAGTTCCAATGAATCAGTTAAGTAAACAAGGAAAACTGTGACAGTTTTTTAGTAAACCAACTCATTATACCTTTGTCCATCAATTTGGGATGGAGAGAGTAACTAATGACTTCCGCTATCATATCAATTTTACTATAAAGCTATTGTATAACCTTTAAGGTGCAGTTAGTTACTTAAAATATTAAAATGATTTTAAAAAATTTCAATTCACAAATAAAATTTCTACTCAAGTTTTCAAAATGCTGCAAAATTTAAATTATTTATATTTAGTTTTTAACATTTCTAATAAGTATATTTGCTGTCTACATATATAATTAAACATTATGATATAAAATTGATTGTTTTTTCAAAAAAAATCTTTTACTTAGTGAAAAAAATGAAGTTTGTTTTCTAAAAATTCTTATTATAATACTATTATTAAATTTGCACGATTTAAATAATTTGAGAAATTTAAGGCACAACTCAAATGTTATAATTGTCAGAAAAACCAATGCATGCTAAGCAAAGTAACCACTGCCTTGCATCCCATAGAAAAAATAACATGCATACATCACCCCACACAATCCATTGGCAAATAAAGAAAAAAACTTAGCACTTGTGTTAATGGACCTTCTCCAAAACAAACATTTATTTAATGCAACCAAAAACAGCATCTGATGAGCAACCCCAAAATGATTAAAATATGACATTTAAGCTGTCCACCAAATTATGCAGAAATCAGAATTCCATAAGCATCGTCGGCAATATCATATCAATAACAAGTTTTATCATTTCCCAATGCTTACACAATGAACATCAGACTCCATAAGCTTCCCTCAGTGATATTTGATAGCAAGGATAAACTGACAAAGAAAATAATTTCTATTTTATTGTACACATATGAAGATGCCTATGCCATTTTTGAACACAATGATATGTGAATGTAAAATTACTGAATTAAAAAGCACTGGTGTAAATATCTAGACCTTTAGTTACTTCAAATGAAAAATAGAAGTAAAGCAGAATAATAAGAATGTATAAGGACGCAAATATCTAGACAATTAGTTCTTCCAAATGCAAAACACAAGTAAACCAGAATAAAAGGAATGTCAAATGAGGTATACCGATAGAAAGTGATGCTCCAAGAAGAGAAAGGCTCCAGTGATGAAACTTCCACCTTGGCCGCCAACTGGGAGCATCCAGAAGATCCAGAAGGAAGCAAGATAAGTTCACACCAGAATAACAAAGAAGAAAGAACATAGTAATTGTTGGAGTGATCAGATCCAGGTTCCCAATAACGACACACCCAATACAAATAAAAGCTGTAAAGAGAGTGGCAATGTGAGGATCACGCCCATCTGCCACTTTGAAGTAGTTGAGAACCGGAAGAATATCATCATTGGCTATTGCTGCAAGTAGGTGCGGAGCACCAGTCAAACTTTGAAGAGCCGCTCCCAAGGTTGAAAGAATAATACCAATATACACAATTGCAGGGAAGGGCCAAGCAATAGTAGCTGTAAGTAGCCTACATTAAAGGCACAGGTTAGCAACAATACAGTACAAATACACAAATAGTAAGTCCAATTTCCTCAACTCAAATCTGCTCTACAAATTTGTCATCGAGACATAAGAATTTGGAGGAAAAAAATGTGCTAATCTAAACGAGGAAAATAATGAAGCCATGAAGACTTTTAGAAGGAAAGACGATAAGGGCCAACAATTTAAGCTGGTGCAATCTTGAAACATGAGCAGGTGCATTACTTCAACACCATACCATCACAATTTGTGTTATGATGCTATGCTATGTTAAAGTATCAAAGAATTTCTCCATTTGTATATAGATTACTCTAGCACATCTATTGATATTCTATTTTGCAATGGCAAGATGGTATGGATGAGTTCTAAATCAGCACATAGCCAATGAAGAAACTGAAAATGGAGAACAGGATCCACAACCCAATGGAGCTGCAAACTATGCCAATGAAAAACCTATGTAGTCATTCACATAAAAAATAACAAATAGCAAGAATGCAATGCCTATAAGTTAAATGATTTGCCTGCATACGTGTTTTTGCTATGAATTTGTATAATCCATAGTTTGCTAAAAATAATAGTCTATATATATCAACGATTTAAATAGGAGTTCTCATCTAAAGTTAAAGTAAACGGAGTTTTCACAATTAACATATAAATAGCACAAACGCAAATACCTGTCTGTCAAAAGCTTGTCTCTTGTTGCAAGAGCCCCAAAAAATAAAATAGAAATCAGGTATAATGCAGTAGTTGTAAGAGTCGCTGCCAGTGTGCCAACAGGAATTGAACGCTGAGTATCCTTGAGTGCTGCTGATCTATTAGAGCCTGCCATAATTCCAGTTACAGCAGGAAAAAATAGACCAAGCAATGCACTGAAAAAAAAAAGGAGAGGCGGAAATTAGAAAAGGCATAAAGAGGATTCTATGCATATCACTCTCCATAGAATATGCATAATTATACTTCATTAATATAGTTTAATAACACATCAGAATTTGGACATATAATTAAGGAACCTATCAAATGCTTCAGGACAGTGCAGAATTGGCAAGTGGGGAGGATTTTACATGAAAAATGAATTGCTGTAAAATTTTATGCCAGGAAAATCCATACCAAACTAGTCTAAGATAAAACTGAATCAGATAACTAAAATCTGTGCCTAGTCTCATTGTTTGTCATGTACAAATGGTTCTTCTTTAGTGCAGGCTCTTCGTTCTCTATCACTGTTAAGATACGAGGAAAGGAGAGATTCTTCAAATATTCCTTATGGAATGGTTCATCTAGTTCCAATTTGTGAGTGTGAGTTATTTTTATTCAGCAATCTGGTATATTCAATAATTGCTTCAATGGAAGAATTCTGTCAAAAGAACTGAAAACAGTATCCCATTTTGTTGTATTTGCATTTTTTAGCTCTATAAGCACACTTAACCTTAAGAATGAAGAAAATTCATATATTCAAATCCAATGACCAGGTGTTTTTTTAATTCTTTGGCAGTTCTTTTGACTACTTCAAAAATTTTATAAGAAAAACAGGGGTACTAATGATGCGATAGAATATTGGTGGCTTTATGCTGATAGCAATAGCAGGATCACCAGTTGGCAACCCATATGAAGAGGGTGTGTATTAGAATGTTCCCATAAATGTAACAGCAAAATCCAATAAAAAGAAGACAACTTTAACTAGCAATAAAACATATAAGATATAGTATATTTACTTGAAATTCCAGTAAGTCTTTCCTTCAGGATCCGGTATGCCAGCATCATTGGTAAACTGATAATCGGGACTCCAGTTATCTTTAAAGCTTGTCAAACTCAAACCTGTGACTCCCGCTGCATCCATAAAAGCAGGAGTAAGGAATTCTTATGTTTCTCCATTAAAATACACAGAAACAAGAATACAAATTTAATCTAGTAAAAGACGCATACATTTAAACACAAATGCACAAACACAAGTCCATTAAATAAAAATAAAATAAAATGAAGTTGAACTGAAAAGTGCATTCACCAAAAATGATCAGACTTCCAAAGTTTGAAAGACAATCATTGCCCAGGACAATACATCATGTTAAAAGTGAATTTAGATTCACCAATAGCAGTAACCAAGTGGAATGGTAACTAGCCAAACAGAACATGGATGCACCCTGATTTCCAGATTCTTAAGGCCTCAACCTGTGAAAGGTAGGCTCTCTTCATGAAGCACATGCCTTAAATCAATCAGAAGCTACAGGAAAGGCAAGCTTTATATTGTCATGTATTTATTATTTTTATTTGTCCCGTGAAGCATTTTGTACCTCTGATTCAAACAAGGAAAAGAGTTCCCAATGCTTTCATCCACATCATAACAAATCAAAAAAAGAAAAAAGAGACAAAAAAAGCAGATGACCATAGGATGGTTGTTACTTGCTAGAGCTAGTGAGAATGTTGATGAGGCGGCTTATCATGAAAGGTCAATCGCATGAATGGCATGCTCACACTACTACAATCGCCAGTCCTTAAGAATAGAAAAGGGCTTGGAAATGATCAAGTTGAATCTGATGATAATGATGAAAAGATGGGCTAATCATATTGATGAGTGAGTATTACGGTTGCATTGTGGATTATTGCTATTTAGCTATGACAGATTAATTAACTTCAATCTAAACAATAATGTAAGTATAGGATATAACTGTTCAACATGTGTCACTCATACACTATAATCCATATCAATTGGCACAAAGAACCATATGGATAGCATATCCACAGGAATCGAGGACTTACTTGCTGGATCATCCTTCCCAGCCAAAAATATCCCAATAAAAATGCAGAACAGCGAGAATAGAACAGGTATTAGGAAAGCAGGTGCCACCCGATTAATCATTCTCACACCACCAAATACAATGAAGCATAAGACAAGAGTCACAACGATCCCATAAACTTGCAGGTCATGTGGACTTGGACTTTCTATTGGACCTACTGCTTCTGTGGCATTATTAACTTGAGTGACGGTCTCTGCATTAGAAACACAGGAGAAAAATTCAATAAATTAGTATTTTGTTAAATTTCCAGAATCTCAAAGTCATATGGCAGTTATTCAAAAATAAACAGTATGTTCAACTAATAACTATTGATGTCAATTACCACAGAAAATTCCTAGCCATTACCTCTAAATATCCCAGCAGCGGGCACAGCTTTTAAAAAGGTTTCTACAGCTCCCAAGACATAACTAAACCACACAAGCAAAGAAAAAGCACAGGTGTCAACAAGTACTTAATGGTTGCCAAACGGAAGCTACAAAAATAACAGAGTGCATTAGAAAACATCAAACATCCTTATGGTCATTGACCACACATTCTTAGATACATTATACATATTAAAGTGGAATAATCAAAAGGTTTACAAAATCTACTCACAGAGCTCCAGCAATTGCATTCCCGAGGAAGAAACACAGTCCAATGCTAACTCCAACCTCTGGGCCAAGGGCACGACCAATGAGATAATATGGTCCCCCACCCTAGAATGAAACACAGCTCAAATATTCCATCATAGAACTAGTTAACAAAAAAACTGAACTTATAGCACACTGAACACGAGATTTCTATGCATCTAGAACAAGATGATAATTAATATAGACTGAGAAACATGTGCAGTGCATCTATTAAGCATTTGAAACAAAAATATAGTTTTAAATTTTAAGTATATCAAAACATAGACCACTAAAGAATGAACTTGAAAATGGAATGGAGCAATGCAAGAAGATGCTAATATAATGCCTTCTACATTATTGGCATATGGATCACAGTAGTGGCTATTTCAAATATCACACTAACAGCTGCATCTTTGTCCCATTTTGTTTTGTGTTATGCATTATCCAACACACATAGGAAATCTCAATAATGTTGGTTAATGTTCCCAGAAATCAAAAGGGATTAAGGACACACAATGAAAGAACATTTCCCTTAATTCAAAACAAAGCAATTAAAATTTCACAGCAAAAGCTTGACGATTAGAACATCATCTTTTTGAAGAAAAAAAATGTTCAGAGATATAACAATTATCTAAAGCTTAATTCAGCTTAAAATTGCGAAAAAAAATTTTCTTAGTATCAGAAAACAAATAGATGCAGATTGAAAGAAAAGAATCCACATAGCCATCCCAATTGAATTGGGATCAAAGCTTAGCTGACTTCATGTTATCAGAAAACAAATAGTCTTCACAAGTGGAAGATAAAATATATTAATGCTGTCATGTGTACCTTCATGGCACCATTAGTTGCAATAGCACTCAAAGAGATTGATGTCAGGAAAGTACATAAACCACAAAATGCAACCAGCAGTAGTGATTCTCCTATGCCAGCCATGCCAACTATCCTGAAAATTTCACAGGCCAGAAAAGGTAAGGACACGCTACTAAAAATTGATCAGCAACATGAAATCAAACTTTAGTCAGTAAAATAGTTAGATTTAGCAGCAAAAACTTGCAAATTTTAAGCAATGCAGCAGCTATTGGGTCCAAGAAAGAGAAGTGGAAAAAAAGCAAGTGAAAAGGACATAATTACAAGTGAACCCACTTCATTATAGATAGGAAATATTAGATGAAATCTTTGTTTTAAACTTGTTTAATATCTTGACATGAAAGCACAGATGGCCAAATTGCATAAGAAATTTTGAAAAAGATTTAAATCTTTAAATATTTCTCCCTGCCAACATTATGCTCAAAGCTCTCCAAGCATCTCTCTTCATAATTCTTCTAGGTCATACTTGTGACAACCAACTATTGACCAGCCCCTTCGAACCCTCTCGAAGCTGAAAACGACAGTTCATGTTCCAAATTGAATATTACAATCCATATAATACAGATACGTGGATTTCTCAAGGAATGTTCCTGTCCTTCCACTTGTATCCTTCCCAAGAGGATCCAAAACCCAATGAGGCAAAAATCTTCTATAATCCCAAGAAGATGCACAAGAAAAGTATATTATGGGCCTTCTGCCCTTCTTATTTTCCAAAGTACCAAAAAAATATATCAAAAAATCCAAAGGTTTCAGACAAGAAAAAGGAAGCTATGTTTTTTAACATGGCACTTTTTATCATTTTCAACGATTTTCAGTAATTCAACACATTTACTTATGGTGTATACAGATAGACTCTTCAAGAATTATCATTTCCTTCCTCATTTAAAAAGGACAAGATTTTGATTGGCTCAATTTTAATTCTCTATTTCTTTTAATTTTTATTTTCTTTTCCTTCATTCCAAGGTGCATTGGGTGATTGTCTAAACTACAGTCTTTTTTACTGTTTTCTTTGCTTGCAGGACAATCTCTTTAATTGCAAGAATTAAGATGATGATTGATAGCCCTTTCGACGTAGGTTGAAGCTTTTTCTCTCCTTTTTTTATTAGTTCAGAAGTTTTGACAGACTTCTTTCCATTAGGCAATTTATGATGCTCTTTATGGTTCTCTTATTCTCTATGACTATATTTTCATCAAAAGAAAAAAAATGTCACCAAACTTCACCTAGTGAAAGCTTGTGATCAAGGTTTACTTCCTTGATATGAGCATCCATTTGTTGTGCGTCAACAAAATAAAATAGATAAAAGAAAAATCTAAATTTAAAAAGAACATTTCATAGCCAAATATTTACTGCAATAATACATTTGTTAAAAACCAAACATACCAAGAAAATCGGATATAGTAGATGATTCCCAATATGCTCTGAACGCAGGGGACAAAAACACCCATCAACGTTCCAAGTTTGCTATCATTAACCTGCATGTTACATGCCCATACAAATTGCGATGGAATTAATAAAAGCTGTTGCATGCTTAAATCCTATATTTGCAAAACAAAAGATAAAAAGCAAACAGTACAATATCGTTCTCCTCTTTCAAGCCTATAAATAGAAAATTCAATTTCTGAGATAAACAGATCCAAAAGGTCCAAAAGAAAAGAAGAAAAAAAAAAAGTCACTTGCATCTGTACCGTGCAGCTAAGTTAAAGTAGAGGCACAATTTAACCTTCATTTTGCAAACAAAAAAAAAGAAAAAAAAATGCAAGTGAAAAAAAAAATGGCCCATTCCTCTGGATCATTGTCAATTACCAATAAATTAGCATCAATGCAAGACAAAATACAGACAGAGAATAAGAGAAAGACACGAAATTGCTTTATTAATTTATCAAAATGCAACCACCTGTCAGACATTTCAGTTTGGAAGAAGATGAAATAATTGTTTGAACTTTGAAGAAAATAAAGGTCCCATAAATTAACAAGATAATCCACAAATTTCAATGCTTATATTTCATCATTTTGGATTAAGAAATTAATAGTAATAGTACCAAATCCAATGTCATCGAAGTTATATGATGACATAATAAAACATATTTATCTCGATATTATGTTTTTTCAATCTACAAGGATAATTTCTTTTTCATCACTTAAAAATATAAAGGGTTAAGTACAAAAAAGTATCTTGTGGTTTTATCATTTTTCACTTAGAAGCTTTTTTTTTTTTTTTGACAAAGAAGGACCCTGTGATATTAAAAATATTACACATTAATACCTTATCAACTAAGATAGCTAATTTTTTTTATAATATACAATATATATAATAAAAAAATTTAGTTATGTAATGTTTTTAAGTGATGTACTATTAATTTAATGATTAAAAAAATTAAAAATTTAAATTTAATTAAAAGATACATTAAAATGACAAATTCAGAGGGTACTTTTTTGTACCTTCCCCATATATAAAATACCCCAATAACAAATAAAGAGACTCCTCAAATTAGTCTACGAGAGTTTTTTTCTCACATACAATGCATAATTTTGTATTATTGCAGAAATTATTAGCTAATAATTTTCAAACATGGATGCATAAATCAGTATCATGTTTTTCCGTGTAAGGGAATCCCTGTATCAACATGTAGCAAACAATTCTGTGGAAATATCTGAAGAACAGCAACAGAAACTTAGGAAGATGTGAATTCGAGAAATTAGCATACCCTAGGACGCTCATAAGCACCAGAAACATCTTCGCCTGCCCTAGGACTAGAAGGTGCTATCACTTGCTCTGCTGTCATACTGCACACAAGTCAGAAACAGATAAATCATTTGCCAAATTCAATGAATTGCTTACAGTTCTTCAAGCATACTAAATAAATTATTCTGCCAAGGCAGCTAACAGATGGATATCAGAGAGAGCACAGACAAATACTAATCACAGTGCAACACAACACAGCATGCAAAGCCAGCACATCCCTGTTGAGATGCACAAACTCAGCACAATAATAATAAAAGAATACAATTTGCGAAAAATATAAATAAATAACCAACTAAAAAAGAATAAAATGGGTGCATAATACAAATATTTCACTAATAATACCCAGCAGCAAGCAGCCAAAAAAGAAGGGCATCATTATTACTTATGTCCTTGCTTATCAAAATTAGTGTGATTTCGTTTCCTTTTAATTTTATGACTCTGCAGCAGTAGCACTAGCATGTGCTCTACAACAGTGTTTCATAAGCAAACAATGATATGATTCTACAACATGCATGAGGCACATTATATATCTTGCTACATTACAAACAATAAGATTATGGATTATCATAACATAGTAAAAGATAAATCGCAGCATAGCATTAGAATAAGATCTAGTTACCTCTTAAGACCAAGAATATTAACAAGAGAATCAAAACCAAACAATTCCAATTTGTTCTGTTGGCTTTCTGATCCATTGATTCCTCCATTGGCAGCAGCAGCAGCACCATCCTCACCTTCACTCCTTGCATTATTATTATTGGACCGCGTATTCCTTCCACTTAAAAAAAAAAACATCATTACACATTTAAAAAGTCACACAATATAATTAAATTATTCATACTTACTAATTAACTAACTTAAGAACCTGCTCTAAAAACTTCAAAATGACAAAAAAAAATACCTAATACAAGTAACTAAACTAAAAGAAACATTGATAATAAATAAAGAAAGAAAGAAATTGTGGTTATAGAGATTTACATTGTAGAAGAAGAAGAGGAAGAACCAGAAGAATCGAGGGAAGACATTTCAAGAACGGCGCGATCGTGAGCAACAACAGGGCGGTACTTACGGCCGAGATTGCCGTGAAAATCGTCATGAATTACAGCTCCTCCGCCTTCTTCAACATCATCTTCATTGATTTTGTTGTTCATTTTTTTGTGTTTATTAAATTAATAATAATGATAAATTTAATTGTTTATAGTAAAAGATTGAATTGCAAGATCTATATTTCTGTTTCGAAAGAAATATAGATCCGCTTGAATTTTGAAAATTATTAAAGAAAAGAAAAGAAATGAAATCTTATTGCTAAAGAAATCACCAAAAAAGAAAAAGAAAAAGGCAACCTAAAGAAAGAAAGAAAGAAAGAAAAGAGAGATCTAAGATTGATTTGATAATTTTATAATGAGACGTGTTTTGAAAATTATTAATGAGAAGAACCGGAGGGGTTTCCCCGTTGGTTTCTTATTTTTTTTTTTTTAAAAAAAGAGCATAAATTTATTATTAAAATAGAGGGAAAGATTTAATTGTTGTTTTTTTTTTAATTTTTCATTTTGTTCTTGTTTTATTTTTATTATTAAAATTTATTATGATGGCTTTTCCTGCTGTTTCTTTACTACTAAAATGAAATATTTATTTCTCTCAAAAAAAGAAATATTTAGTACTTTACTTCTACTTTTATTTTCACGGGTTGCAGTGCGGAATACTTTTAAATAATTATTAATTAATATTTTTTTTAATCATTTATCTTAAGATATATTAGAAGAATTTCTCACCACTTCTAAAATAATTTATAATTACTTTTATATAATAATTTATAAAAAAATTAGGATTATAAATATAATATTATATGTATAGAATATTTATTATTTTAGATTGTGTAACATATTATCTATAACATATATAAAAGTGGGAA
>CANYLF011483476.1:0-11522 GCA_948193215.1 Bocquillonia castaneifolia | reverse complement strand
TTAGGTTTGTTAATATATATGCGTCTGCTTTTAGATTTAGGTTGGTTAATATACATGTTGTGTTATATTTAGGTTGCATAATATTTGTGTGCTGTTAGATTTAGGTTGGATAACATCATGTGCTGATAGATTTAGGTTGGTTAATATATATGCATGTGCTGTTTGATTTAGGTTGGTTAATATGCATGCACTGCTAGATTAGGTTTGTGAGATTTGTGATGATTGAGTCTGGGTAATTTTTTGTAGGCCCAGCATTGTGAGAAAGTATAGAAGTGTATTTTTTTTGCAGGAATGGCCCCATATTATGGGGAGATACCTCTATATATAGGGGAGGCTCTGCCAAAATTTTGGTGGATTTTACATTAGATTTAGAAATAGGTTAGAGACTATAGGTGGGATAAAAAAGAACTGAAATAAATTCATCTTTCGATTGTATCCTCCTTGCATCGAAAAAATTTGAACTCCAAAAGTATATAAACTTTAAAGTAATTATAAAATTTATTAAAACTTTGATATATTCGTTCGCAACTTCCTTTCAACGAATGAATAAAGTCAATTAAATTATTAATTTGATACGTGTGCATCTTAATTGCACCGATTGAACAGATTACTCGGTTTGTATCGTCCTTGCAACTGAGTTCGCTATATGTCAAATATAAATCAATTACATCATTAATGCATCTATTGATAACATATTTCAATCTAATTGAAGTAAAATTGTATAACAAACTTTGAATTGAAAGTTAAAACCAGTGTTACCGGTCGTTTTAACTCGATCATGTAGTGAAACGGTAGAATTCTCATCCAATATCCTTATATGTAATTCTAGGATAATGGATTGTCCCAATGGACAGGTTGTGAACTTAACATTTATTTAATTTATCATGGTTGAAAATTTATGAGAATGATTGGAATTTCGGGTGCCTTTTACAAGTTAGTTATTCTCCGAATGCATATTTTTATATATGCCGAGTAATGTTCGAATCATTTATTTGATTCTATACATTATTCGGCATATATAGTCAATCATGAATCTAGAGAACCACACAGGAAGGCTGCCCGATATTCTTTTGTTTTCTTATATCGTGGTAAGTTATAGATATTAATTTCACAAACGAGATAGGGCCAAACCTTTGGAGTGCTTGCTTTAATAAGCAGGTAGGTGAAATTTTTAGGATAAGTTGCAAATATCAACCCGAAAATGAATGTGAGTTGAATATGATCAATGTTGTTTGAATGGTTGAGGCTTCGAATTAGTTTATATATATATTGAACTTATAGCACCATTTTATTGTCATAATTAAACTAATTCAAAGCTTTAATCATTTGTTTCGTTAATTGAATTTTACTAAACCTATTTTTATCTTTTATTTTGTGTTAAAAAGGTCAAAGAAATGAGTGAGGATCGTAGCTGGATGTATAAGGGAAGGGTTGTGAATGGAAAGATGTCAATTGATTGGGTGAATATGGTAGGGCACGGATTTATACAGTTTCCACTGCCGCATCCAGAATGTCTGAGTGGTGAATTGGTAAAGTGTCCATTTAAGTTAGTGAAATGTCATAACAAATTGTATCGGGACGTTGAGACTATGAAACAATATCTGGTGAAGAAGGGGTTTGTTCTAAATTACATTGTGCGGACTTTTCATGGTGAAGTGGAACCAGAGTGTATAACTTCCTACCCCTTATGGATGTGAATGTAGAAGGTTTTCAGAAAAATAATGTTAATGCTTACCAGAGAATGGTCATGGATGCCGCTGGGCCAGAGTTGTATGAAAATGTTTTTCAGCCTGAACATCATTTTCAGCCTGAAGAACATTTTAGTCAGGACTATGTTGAAGAGGTTCCAAATCCTGAAGCACATCAATTTTATCAAATGATGCGATCTGCTGAACAGGAGGTTTGGCCAGGAAATGAGCATTATTCAACGCTATCTGCTACTATGATGATGTTGGAATTAAAGTATTGATATCAGATGGCTGAGGCAGAGTATGATAAGTGGAGCACCTTTATTCAGAAAATGATTCCTAAGCCCAACTCGATGCCTCCAAATTTCTATAGAACGAAGAAATTTGTGCTGGAATTGGGCCTCCCGGTTGAGGTAATCGATTTTTCTCAGAATTTGTGCATGATTTACTAGGGTAAGGATAGTGAACTTATCTTATGCAAGATATGTAAGAAGGAGAGGTAAAAGCCAGGAAGAGAGGGGTCTTCTAAGAAAAGATGCCTTCCTTATAAGAAGATGCATTACTTCCCAATTACTCCTAAATTGCAGAGGCTATATGCCTCTAAGGCAACTGCAGGTAATATACGTTGGCATTTGGAACATGTTCAGGAAGATGGAAAGATGTGTCATCCATCAAACTCTCCGTCATGGAAACACTTTGATAGTGAATTTCCTGAATTTGCAAATGAAGTCAGGAATGTGAGGTTGGGATTGTGTGCAGATGGGTTCCAACCCTTTGGGTAAAGTGGACAGTAGTACTCTTCATGGCTTGTTATTGTGACGCCTTATAATTTACCTCTCGGATTATGCATGAAGGATGGGTTTATGTTTCTTGCTGTTCTGTGTCCGGGGCCGAGGAATCCAAAAGGAAGGATTGATGTGTTTCTTCAGCCTTTGATTGCGGAACTGAATCAGTTGTGGGAAACGGGCATGCAGACTTATGATTGTGATAGGAATTAGAATTTTACTATGAGACCTGCATTGATGTGGATGATTAGTGACTTCCCTACGTATTCTATGCTATCAGGATGGAGTACAGCTGGGAAGCGAGCATGTCCTTATTACATGGAGGATTAAGATGCTTTCAGTCTGACCAGAAGTGGGAAGATATCGTGGTTGGACAACCATTGTATATTCCTATGAAGGGGCCATATTTGGCAGAGGGATATGACTAATTTCAGAAAGAGCAAATGAGTTAGTAAATGGTTTAGGGGCGGTGAAAAAAGGTGATCAGATTTTGAATGAGTTAGATTCAATCGGTTTGATGAAGGTAATAGAGGTTGATGTGGATAACGTGAATGGGGTGGTTGGGAGGACAATTGGTTGGAGCAAACAGAGTATTTTTTGGGATCTGCCTTACTAGAGCAAAAACCTCGTCAGACATAATCTTGACGTGATGCATGTTGAGAAGAATGTATTTGACAATCTCTTCAACATTGTGTTGAACATCCCGGGAAAGACGAATGACTCTACTAAGTTTAGGGATGAGTTGAATGAGTATTGTAATAGGTAGAAATTGAAAAATGATGAACTTAGGGGGAAGTATCCTAAGGCATCCTATGTCCTAGATAAGGAATCAAAGCAAAAAGTATTTGATTGGGTAAAAGAACTGAAGTTTTCAGATGGTTATGCTTCAAATCTAGGAATATGTGTTTATGCAAAAGGGTTTTGAATGTTAGAAATAAGGAGTCACAACTATTATATATTTATGGAAAGACTTTTGCCAATTGCATTGAAGGAATTCTTGCCTGATAAGATTTGGAAGCTATTATGGTACTGTGGTTGTTTTTTAAGGAATTGACTTAGACATCTTTACTGAAGGCCGACTTGGATCAACTAAATGAAAATATTGCTTTAATTCTATGCAAACTGGAACGTATATTCCCCCTGAGTTTCTTTGATTCCATGGAACATCTACCTGTGCATCTACCATTTGAAGCTATGTTGGCTGGACCTATCCATTACACCTGGATGTACCCATTTGAAAGGTAATCAATATTCTCATAAATTAATTACATAACGAGTACTCTCACATGTGAACATTCATTTTAACATTTGTTGTTACATACAGACACTTAGGAAAGCTTAAGAGAAAAGTTAAAAACAAGAGTCAAGTTGAAGGTTCATTTATGAACGCATACTTAATGGAAGATGCGGCTAAGTTTGCTTCTTTTTACTTCGAACACGAGGGACCTTCACTCACTTGGCGAGTTCATCAGAATGACGTTATCGTTGAGGATGATTATGAGGATGATGAGGATTGATTGTCAATATTCAGGCCTCCTGGTAGACCAATTGGTTAAAAAAAATAGGAGGTTGCTACTGGATCAAGAGTATCAAGTTGCACATACATATGTTCTCTGAAATTGTCCGAAAGTGGATGAATATATGAAGTAAGAAGTTAAAATATAAACAATACAAGTTAATATATAATATGTGTACATAACGTTTCATTAACACCTTCATCTGGATTGAATAGGAAATATGTTGCGGCATTACGCATAGTGAATCATGAAATCTCAAAGGCTGAGGTTGATGTGAAGCTGATACTTTATTTCCAGGATGGTTTCAAAATTATGTAATTTGACTTACCTTATATATCCATATGTTAGCTTAATACTTATAAACATTCATTTTCAATTTAGGTTCTTGACCCTCGTAACGAAGTTTCAAATGAATACATTAGAAGTTTAGCATACGGTCCAATCACACATGTCGTTACTTATAATGGCTAAATTGTGAATGGATACAAGTTTCATATTGATTTGTGTGGAGGTGATAGGGCAACTTCTAATTGTGGTGTTTGCATTAAAGGGAAGAAGTTGAAGTAGATAATGAATGCCCTGATTTTGTTGACCTTGATCAGGAATTTGAGAAAATTATTGATATTGAACCAAATGATGAAGAAGAGGAGGTTGAATGCGAGATATCTATAGATGATGATAAAGAAGAAGCAAATGATATACTTGATCTTCTAGCAGATGACTCTGATTAAATATATGTAACAATTTTGCCTTTCACATTGCGATGTTACTTATAATTCAATGCATTATAATATATAATTTGTTATTTATGTTCACTGACATATTGTTTATTAATTTTTATATGTTCAGGTATGAGAGGAGGTAAGGGTAAAGCGATTGCTGCATAGGTAGCCAGACAAACACGACAGGCGTCATGGCTCCAACTTATTGATGAAGAGGAGGAGCTGGTCACTACTTCTTAGCCAGTAACCACCATTGGTACTGGTGTAACTTTGTCACAGCCTTCCCAGGAGGTGATGCTGATTGTTACATTGTCAGAGCTGATTGTTATGACTGTTGTGACTACAGTTGCTACAGCTGGTACTCCTGCACCTCCACCGCCGATTATAGTGCCTCTGGCTTTTACTACTGTAGGACTTCCTCCTCTTTCCATCCCTCCTAGTGCTTAAGTTACTGCTTCATTTGCATCTTCTTCTACAGGGCAATCATCTTCATCTAGTCCACTCACACCATCCAGCCGTCCTCCAGTTTCTACTGCTCCTACTCCTGTAGTGTCTACTACTACTACTCCTCCAGTATCTAATACTCCTACTCCTCCAGCATTGACTCTGCATTCATCTTCAAATGTTAGACCTTCATATCGACCTAGACCACCTCTAGGAGCTCTAGGGACGTTTAGAGCGACTCGATCTACTCGAGGGAGTCGAGGTGTGGCTAGACCACATGCAGCAGAGGTCAAGGTTCTTCTGCACCATCTTCATAATCTACTCCATCTTTTGGGGATACTTCAGCTGATGCTCCCCCCGCTAATGGGAAGCAGCTTTGTTGGCCCGACGCCAAAGGAGTGTTAGTATATTTTAAATTTGTCTTTCGTTTATCAGTTATTATATTCTCACTTATTTAACACTTCAATGTTTTATCTAGGAAATTGATCGCTACTCAGTAGACATCCAAGGGTATTACAGACTACTACAAGATGATGTAGTTCAAAGAAGGCTACACCTGGAGCAAACTTACAAAGGACCCAATTGATATTTACATTAAGGAGTTTGGGGTAATATTCAATCAACTCTAATTAGTTATGCTTACTTTCAAATGTGTTTTATACTGACTCTTGTTTTTGTTGAAAAATTGGAAATGGAATGTGCCTGATGCTTATTTTAGGAGGATCTGAGAGCACCAAGCGGCTAGTTGAAACTCTAACTTCCTCTACAACCATAGGCATCGGAGGACCAAGAAGATCTGTGCCCAGGCAGAGATCTTGAAGGCTTAGGGGGAGGAGTGGATGAAGGAGACTTATCAGAATAGATCCTTTATTGTGAAGAGGAACAGGCTGAGTGAGCCAGCTAGCCCAGGTACAGGACCTTCACGACACATAGGGGGCAGCAAATCATATGCTGAACATGCTGCTGCTATAGTAAGTTACTAATTTACCAATTGAAAATGAATGATGCTTATAATTTCTTTATATACTTGTAAATAAGATGCAACTTATAAAATTTCCCATTGTAAGAGGCTGAGATAGGAGAGGCTCCTACTACATTCAAGGTGTTCATGGAGACACACCTAGATCCCAATGATAGATTGCGGTTCGTTGATCAGAGATCAGAGGCTATCTATGCAAGTCATTCTTAATTTCACTTCACTATTCTTACACATTTGCTATAATTGATATTATTTCTAACTTATCTATTTGCACTTACTTTAATTCTAGCAATTCATAGCTTCGAATTATTGTAGAAATGTTTTACGGAGCTGAAGATGGCGGCGGAGTTGGAGGGAAAGGAAATGATTGATGATGAGCTGTATTGGCTAGCAGTTGATGGTATGAAGAAGTCACGAGTCCATGGAATGGAATTGATAGTTGATTCATTCTATGGCAGTGCATCTTCTATTCCTTCTTCAGTATCTGCATCATACAAGCCCTGCAGTCCGCTGATAGTGTTGATCCTGTCCTTGTTAGTGTCGTGGAGGCCACTATGTAGACAGCGTTGGAGCAACGAGCCTCATCATCACAGCAGACTGATGGGGATCGACAGTAGTTGCTATCTGATATCACTAGGGATGTCATGCGGATGCTTGGCCATCATTTTGAGCTACAGATTGATGTTTTGATTGTAGCTGTGCGATAGACTGGTGTGCAGGTCCCCACTGTGACTTTCCTAGAGGATGAGGTCGTGCCTTCACAGCCTTTCATTTACAGGGGGGATCCACCTACTATACCTACTACATCCCAGCAGACCACTTCTACATCAGCAGCTACTTCAGATCCTATGATCCCTCCGACCTTTGAAGGTGCTACAGCTCCTTCTATCTCTCTACCACCTTAGGTCTTTTCATTTATTCCATTCATATACAATACAATTTGATTTATTTTATTCTTTTTAGGTTTATACTTTGCACTTTATCACATTGACTATTACTTTTAGTATAGTTCTGATATATATCATTTTATGATATATTATGTACATTGTCATTCGTTATTGTTTATATTCAATTTCAGTTTCAGTTCCTGTTTTGATTATGAAATATTGTACATTTAAATGCATATTACTGTGGAATAGGTGAACCAGGATTAAGTTATATCACAAAATTCAATAATTATAAAAAAATAAAAAAAATCAAAATTGCATCCAAATTTGCGACGGCTTGGTCCGTGGTAGAATATTTTGTGACGAACAGAGTCATCGTAGAGTTAGAAGTAGAAAATGATAATTTTGGCAAATCTGTGACCAAATCTGCATCGAAAATGTCCATTACAAATTATTCTGTGTTGGATAATTCCGTTGCAGATACGGCCGCAGATGTGGTCCAATTTTTTATGCTTTTTATGACAATTACAAGTCCGTCGCAAATTGCATTGCAAAATCTGTGACGGATGCATAGATTTCATCACAGATAATCTGTGTCAAGGAATTCACAGACGGACATCGACCATTGCAGGATCTGTCGCAGATACAACTCTGTGGAGAAAATTCAATTTTCTGTGACAGATTAGTCTGTTGTAGATATCCTGTTTTTTTGTAGTATTTGGTTGTCGGCTATCTGGGTTTGTTATTTTTCAACTGTCAATGAGGTCTTGGATAACATGCCTGAGTTTTATGCAGTTGTCGATTAAATGGCCTTTTGTCTGTTGAAAACGGCAGTAAGTATTTGGGTTATAATTTGGGGCATTGGTGTTTGGTAGATTTCGAGCGGGTTGTGGTTGAAGTATGCCTTGTTTTTCCAGACATTCAAAGACTTTGGACAGAGGGTGGTTGAAATTGGAGAACCTTCTAGTAGCATTTACTTCCACATTTCTAGAGGATTGAGCAGTGGCTCGATTACCCACTCTACTAGGTTGATTCCTCTTCCTATCAATTTCCATTTCCTCAGCTTGAAGACCATCATTATACAAGTCATCAAAGGTCTTAGAATTCATAGTTTGAAGTTGCTTAACCATGTGGGCAAAACATTTCAGACCATAATGCCGACTTGATCTTTCTCAAAGGGCTTGTTCTTCATCAAGGCATCCTTATTTGTCCAACAGATTAAGTATTTAGAGAAAGATTCACCCTCCTTCTGCTTGGTCATCTATAGATCTCTAAGTGCTACTTCCAGGTGGGCATTTTAAGCAAACTGCTTCACAAAAACACTACATAGTTCATCCCAATCAGCTTGTATGGTGTAAGACAAATACCACTCAAATGCTACTCCTTCTAGTGAAAAAGGAAATAAAGCCACTTTCTGCTTCTTGTCTAAAGCGGTTGCAGCCATGATAGTTTTATACTATTTCAAATGCATCTTAGTATCACCACTTCCACTAGACTTCTGTATATTAGGCATCGTGAGCTTAGGAGGTATGTTTTTCATGCCTCTCATCCCTATACCATCAAAGTCATAGTCCAAATCAGAATTCTTACCCTTAACAAAGTTCTGGAGCTTTTCCATCCTCTTAACTAATGTCTTAAAGGTGGCATTATTGGGACCATCTATCTCAAACATGTTATTCTGGTCTTCCCTATTTCTCTAATTTCTAGCAGCTTCAAGAGCAGCTTGAATCATTTATTGGACATCATCCAGGGTCAAAGGTTCTCCTGTGACCATGGTGCTAGTACTAGTGCTTGATGAAGATGATGGAGTAGGGCTATTGTAATGTCAAACTAAACATCCACCCTCATGCATCCAGGGTGTACGGGGATCAATGGTTTCTACAAAAACAGGGGGTTAGCATGGCATGTTGGTTGCATGATGCATATATGCATGAAATGCAAATGCATGACAAAAGAAAACAAGGAAAACGTTAGTTAATAACCATAAATACTACCCCCCGGGCGTCCCTGGCCACTCCAGAAGGTAGACCTTCCAACCTTATTACTCCCACATATGTGTAGATCCAATGAGTCACTTTTCTTAGGATTTTTGGATTTGGGCCTTTACATCAATAGGGGATGCAAGTACCGACGTGTGTGTGTGTGTGTGTGCGTGTGTGTATATATCTCAACATCTAAACCAAACAATAAGTCATCATGACATCCTCATCCCATGGCTTTGGTCTTAACGAGTTCTTAATATTCCTCGTGCTCCAGGGCCGTTTTAGCATCAGTCAGGTAAAATTAGACCAATGCAGCAATATCCCTTTCACAAAGTTAGTAGTCAAGGTTAATCTTTTCAAATCCTAACATGCCCTATGTTCTAGGGTCGTCTTAGGATTAACCAGGTATAATTAGGTCAACACTTTGACATCCTTTTCACAGAAGTAGTAATTAGGCTTTGATTTAAGGGCAATAACATCAGACTAGGTTAAAATAATGGCTACGTTCAACTATAAGTGGGCTTTGTTTGGTTGAAGAGGTTTAAAGGCTCCCACTATAGCTGAATCTTCCCATTAACCATCACTACAATGGTAGGAGATCCGTCCTTGATTTCCCATTAACTACAACCCATTAACCATTACTATGATGGTAGGCATAATAGGACAATCTAACTATTGTGAGTGTTAATGTTAGAATGAGGCCCGCAAAATTGGAGTGGGACTTTTGGACGTTGTTCTAATAGTAACAAGGGACTATCAGGCATTATGCAAGTATGAAATGCAATAATAGACAATGAAAGCATAAATGAAAAGATGTGGGACCACATGGAATCTAATGCTCGAAATCCCTAGTGGAGTCGCTACTATGGACGGGAGGTGTGTCACAGCCCTAAATCATGGGCTAAACACAAAGCTGATCCAAGTATTTTAATGAGCCCAGCAGGCTGGCACCATTCGAGGCTAGGATAATGTTTGTGTATCAGAGCAAGGGAGTCACCACCTTAACTCATGGGCCAAGACCATATATTTTCCATCTTTTATGATGTTGGATTCCCTAAAGGAAGTTAAACGTCATAACCTAGAGATTTGAGCTCGACATAAGCTATTCCTTTAGTTGTGGGTCATACCTCAATGTTTATACTAATATCAAACTATCCCATAACATGCAACAGTATAAATAAGGAAAGCAATAACACCCAATAACATGCCTAAAATCAATAAATCAAATATACATTATGATAACAATTATGAACAAACACATCCAATATACATACACCCTTAAGAATGGAGGTAAAGGAGAATAGAAACTTTCTAACGACCTAAAGAATGGAGGTAAAGGAGAATAAAAACCTTCAACGGTGATCTAGTATATTGCTAACTTAGTGTTTCTAAATTGGTTTTAACGATTCTAAGTCTAGAACATGCATTTTAACTATTGTTTTACCTGATAATAGTTATTTTTCATTATTTTTAGTTATTTAACCATTTTCATGCATAATGAGGAAATAAACAGCGTTCGACTAATATGGAAACCTTAATTCATCCATCTAGCAACAATAAAGAAGTGAAAGCATTCTAAATTAGGTTTAGAGATACAAACAGTGGTTGAAGCATGCCTAATCGTGTTCTTGGCCTTCTAGAATCATCTGATAGGGCCAAAACCATCAAAACTCCTTGACTGGGCCTGGGAAGCATTTGGGCACCTCAACAAAGGTCCGTGCACCTCAAGAAAGGCCCGTGCACCTCAAGGAAGGCCCGTGTGTCTCTAAGGCTCATTGTTTGCCTCTAGGTCGAACCGTGCACCTCTAGGTGGAGCAGTGCCCCTATTCCGGTACCTAGAACGTGATGAATAGTTCTCGAACTTAGTTAAATTAAAAATTCAATTCAAAATGGATCCAAACACAAACAAGATGTCTTGAAAATATTACAACAAGAGACTACATCATGACAATAATGAAAATCCTAATCTAAGAGTGATGAAAGCGTTCTTGGGGTTTCTTAAGGTTTCTTGAGTTCAAATCTTCATATCAATGATTCATCCTTCCATAAACGATTATAACATTCATAAACATGAAAAACAAGAATCAAAATAAGTTAGAACATTTAAAACAACACAAACAACCAAGAACAAAATAAAAACATTAGAACAAAATAACAAGAAAAGTTAGAAAAAGCTTATGATTGTCATGTATGCACGGTTCTCGGGCGCTTATCTGATCAGATTAGGGGTTTAGTGAAACGACCCGAACTTAAACAATATACTAAACTTTTTTTTTTCTGGACAGCTTGATGAAACGGACAGTTTTACAGAAAATGACAGTTTTTCCGAAAATCGCAGTTTTACTGAAAATCATAGTTTTTACCAAAAATCACAGTTTTTAAAACAGAATTCTGGACAGCAGACTAAAACAGATTTACAGCAGACTAAACCAGAATTACAGCAGACTACTAAACCAGAATTACAGCAGACTAACCAGAATTACAGCAGACTAAACCAGAATTACAGCAGACTACTAAA
>CANYLF011483273.1:0-10255 GCA_948193215.1 Bocquillonia castaneifolia | reverse complement strand
TAGGTCTTTTGAATCCAAATTAATTCACCATAAAAAAGTTGGTGTCTAGTTAAAGTTCATTCGAGCTTATTGCGATCTCCCAATGAAGATGAAGCTCGAACTTGAGATTTCTCTCATAAATTATAATGACTTTGCTATTTATACTAACCTTCATTATTGTGTTGAGGCCGTTAAAAAATTTATTATACTACATAAATTATTAATTTATAGAATGTTAGTTATAGAGGTTTTACATAAATTATTAATTTGTAGAATGTTGGTTATAGAGGTTTTACGATCATTATAATAAAAATCATCATTATTATTGGTGGAGAAATAAACATCAAGTTAAAATTAAAAAAATAATGTGAAAAAGATTAAAAAAAGGAAAAAAGAAACATACAGCTTTATATATATCAATATACGTTACCAGCAAATAAATGTAAAAAAACAGCAAATTTGATATTGACGCCGTTTATAACAACAAAAAAAGGCGTGAAATGCTTAAATTTTGGCATTTGGATTTGAAATAATAGGGTTTGAGGGAGCATTTGAAATCCAACATGTGTTATAGGTTTTTAATGGATTAAGATTTGCATCAAATCCAAATCCAAATAATATGAATTTGCCAAACAATAGATTTGGGTCAAATTTAAATCCAAATCCAAATCTAAACATAGTGTAAAATTGTATAATGAGTTCCATGACCATTTAATGATTATCTTGAAAATTTAGTTACTATCATTTACTTTTTATGATTATAATAGTGTAGTACTTTTATTAGAAACATGTCAAAAAAACAAATTACTAATAGTTACGTAAAAAGCTAAAGATAAATTACTAATAGTTAGGTAAAAGGCTAGAGATTTTTTTAATTTTCTTTAGTTTTTATTATATAAAATAAAAATCTATAGAATCACAGCATAATAAAAAAATATATAGTTAATGGATCTTAAGAAGTTAGAGTTGATCCATTAAAAAAAGAAGTTAGAGTTAATGGGCGAGTAAAATACTAACTTTTTAAGTATGATTTCATTAAAATACAATTGATTGTTTTATTTTTAATTTAAAATACTTTATTATTCAGCTTTGGACACCTCAACAATTTTAGTCAATTTAGAGATCAAGGGAAAGTAAGTGTCAGATTTCTAACTGAACATTTTCGAGGGTCAGAATTTATCTATATAGATATAGATATATAGACATAGATAGATATAGATGTTATGTTATAGATAGCTATTAAAAAAAAATTAGTAAAGTGAAATTTTAGAGTTTATTTAAGGTATATGATTTCTAGCAGCCACCTAAAACATAATTTGACATGTAAGAACCGATTAAGATGATAAATTAGTAACAAATTCCAATAAATCAAACACTAATTTCAACGGCAATCTTCAATGAAATAAAATAAAAGTTTGACTAAAAAAGAAATAAATTGAAAATCCTTTTTAAAACGGTCAGGTTAATTAGCCAAAAAGGCATAATTTATGAAAAGGGCATTATTGTCCATATAAGTTTTCTTGAAACGTACACCGACGCCGGTTCACGCAGATCCCGAATCTTTTCTCTAAACCCTTGCATTTCTCTTTCGCTTTTTTGTTTTTGACTTGAAAGTCGAAACAGACAATCAAAGAATCCGTTCTCTTTTGATCGAACCGGACCTGTTGACTTGAACCTGGACCGAACCGGAGCAGGACTCAGCCATGGGAGTGCCAGCGTTTTACAGGTGGCTAGCAGACCGGTATCCGCTAGCTATTGCCGATGTAATTGAAGAGGAACCTGAAGAAGACGGCAATGGCGTACCTAAACCTATTGACGTCTCAAAACCTAACCCTAACGGCATAGAATTCGATAATTTATACTTAGATATGAACGGTATTATTCATCCTTGTTTTCATCCTGAAGGGAAGGTAAGTACTAACTACGCCTTTTTAATTAAATTAGGATCTTAATTTTAGGGTTTTATCGGTTAATTTTGTTATGTTTTGTTAGTTAAATTTTTTTTCCCTGTTATCTGCAGCCTGCGCCTCCTACTTATGATGATGTTTTCAAGTCGATGTTTGA
This sequence comes from Bocquillonia castaneifolia, assembly GCA_948193215.1. Lineage (NCBI taxonomy): Eukaryota > Viridiplantae > Streptophyta > Magnoliopsida > Malpighiales > Euphorbiaceae > Bocquillonia > Bocquillonia castaneifolia. Next base: position 8,212 of record CANYLF011483273.1, on the reverse strand, counting down.
CTATATCGATCATTTGTTTTCATTGGTTCGGCCCCGGAAGCTTTTGTTTTTGGCTATTGGTAATGGTTTACTTTGAATTTTGCATTCGTTTTCGTTTAATGTAGCAGTGGTGGAAGAATTTGCATCTGAATTTTTTTTAATAGATGGAGTTGCTCCTCGAGCTAAAATGAATCAGCAACGGTCTCGGCGGTTTAGAGCTGCTAAAGATGCTGCTGATGCTGTAAGATTTTCTTCATTGTAGTTTGAAATTTAAATGCTTCCTTTTGGTATTGTTTGGAATAAATAACATGCAATATTTTGATTTTTCTAAATTCTGGTTACTTATTTTTAAGCTGAAAGAATTAATTCTAGTAACTGTAGAATTTTTAAACCTGGGATAGAATTGAGTGCTTGCATTTTGGAACCTTTTGATTTTGGGGTTTCTGAATGTGGTTACCTTACCATCCACCTTCATATTTGTGATGTCTTAGGAAGCTGAGGAAGAAAGGCTGAGAAAGGAATTTGAGGCTGAAGGGAGACTATTGCCTGCCAAAGAAAAGCTTGAGACTTCTGACTCTAATGTGATCACTCCTGGCACTCAGTTTATGTCTGTGCTCTCAGTTGGACTTCAGTATTATATACAAATGAGATTGAACCACAATCCAGGCTGGTGTAATACGAAGGTGTGACTGGTGTTACTCTTTCCTTCAATTAGTCTCTTCTAAGATCGGAGCATTCCTTGCCTGTGGAGTAATCCCTTCTTTATTTATTTATTTTTTTCATATAAATCTGGCTTTCAGGATACTTTGACTCTAAATTTAACATGGCGCTGCATTGGGTGATTATTTGAAGGTTATTCTTTCTGATTCAAACGTACCTGGTGAGGGAGAGCACAAAATCATGTCATACATAAGATTACAACGTAATCTTCCTGGTTTCAATCCAAACACAAGGCATTGTTTATATGGTCTGGTGAGTTTTCTCTAATAATAATTAACTTTGTTCTTTGATGTTCCTGATCACTGTCTTGCATCAATTTTTTTTTGGTTTAGAATTAAATTGTTCATTTTATCTTAATCAGGATGCTGATTTGATTATGCTGGCTTTAGCAACACATGAAATTCACTTTTCAATATTGAGAGAGGTCAGTGGCTTATATCTTTACCAAGTATTTGTCATGGTTCCAAATCATTTTGGACTGATGGTTATTTTTTAATTTTGAGCATACTTACTGGAAAGTTTATTTTCTGAATTGTAGATGATCACATTTCCTGGGCAACAGGAGAAATGTTTTTCCTGTGGTCAAACCGGCCATCTTGCTGCTGACTGCCCTGGTAAGGGTGGAGGCAACCCTCTGGAATGGAATGTGCCAAACGATGTTCCAATTCACAAGAAGAAATATCAGGTTGGTGACAGATGCATAGAATTTATTCTGTCTACCACTTTCTTTCAATATTTTTAAAACTGATTCATTGTGTTTACAGTTCCTTAACATCTGGGTATTGCGAGAATATTTGCAATATGACTTGGACATTCCAAACCCTCAAATGGAGATCAATTTTGAACGAATTCTGGATGACTTCGTATTCTTATGTTTCTTTGTGGGCAATGATTTCCTTCCACATATGCCAACTTTGGAGATTAGGGAGGTATGTCAACAGACAGTAGCTTGTTGAAGGAGTTGCATGTTATGGGCCACATTATAATCTTGTCCAATCCTTTTGGCTTGATAATTTTCTTCATATATGTTTCTTGATGATTACATTTGTTTCATATGTAACCTTTTTCTGTGTTTGCATTGTTATTTCTATCCTTCTTTTGTTCTAGTATCTGTTAAAAGGTTTAATTTTAAAATGGTCTTCTACTTCAGGGTGCTATAAATTTGTTGATGCATGTATACAGAAGGGAGTTTTCTGCAATGGGTGGTTATCTTACTGATGCGGGTGAGGTAATTTCTCTCTTACGTTGTAATTATAAAACCTCCACATTTTGCATACATTTCCTTTGGCAGCCTTGTGTGTTCCTCTCCCATAAGCTGTTCAAATGTAGGATAATGTTTTATTTGCAGTCCTTTCTTGTTTTGGTTTTTTGCTTGTCATTAGGATCAGATGCACGCTGTATTAACACTGAATGAGTTATATTAACACCGTTAAGGTTCTATAAATTCATCCATGATAGAATTGTTTCTCTCCCCGTCAAATATTAAACAAATTCAATCTAGTAGTGGTTTATTCAGCAGAAATTATTTTACAACAAAGCCCCTACTTTTTAAGGAAAGCCTTGTATTAGTTCCCGAGCACCCTTTTATCTGGCGCTGAGTTTTCTTGTACTTGTTGCCTCATCAATTTCACTGGACTTGCAGAATCTTGTCTTATAACATGGCTTTTTCCTTCTTAAACTTAGTATAGATTGCATATGTTATTTTTATTTGCCAATTCACGGGCATTGCTTTCAGTGATGTTATTTTGATGCCATATTATAATAGCATGTACTTTAGGGTTGGGACAGTTGCTATCTGATAATGAAATATTAATGTGAATTAGTTTACACGTACAGGTTCATCTTGACAAAGTAGAACATTTTGTCCAGTCTGTAGCTATTTATGAAGAGCAAATCTTTCAGAAAAGGACTCGTATACAGCAGGTGGATTCCTTTTTCATGTTTTGATTTTGTTTACTTTTATGAGGAGCGGTTGGTATCATGCTTACATTGTAATTGGATTTGGAAGATGCATGTTACAATTTTATTAATTATTAGAAAAACTACGTTCTTCGTTCATGTACAAGCATTGTATTTGTGCATCGTAGCAGATGTATTATTGTGCAATCATCTGCATAAAAAATGAAGTTAACTTCAGTTTCTTTTTGTTAAGGTTTTGATCGTTGTCTCTATCACAAAATTAATCAAATCCATTGTTCTTACATAATCTGAAAGAATCAACACTAATAGTCTGTTTCTCATAAGTATACTCATCAAATCAAAGGAAATTTTAAATTGTAACATTAAAAAAATTGATTTAGCTTTATACTCATCAAATCAAAGGAAATTTTAAATTGTAACATTAAAAAAATTGATTTAGCTTTCATCATAATGCAATTAAACATTCTGGTTTCAAGAATTTATTTAAATATGGTGGTTTTAGGTGAATGCATGAAGCTATAATCTCAAAGTGAGCTGCTCAATTTAGCAGGATGTTTGACTGGATATTCCCCAAGCTTGTCGCCTCTTACTAATGAAATTTTTAAGCTTTAATATATCCAATTTTTTCAGTGGAAGACTGAAAGTAATAAAGATGATCTTAAAGGGTAGTAGAGTACTGTTTGTCATTGAAGTTTCACAGGGACCATTTTTAGCAAGGTCCACTCAACATTCACATATGTATCATTAGTAAGCAAATAAATCATTTGTAAAAATAATATTTTATTCTTTTATTATAATGTATCATCTATATTTTTTGCCATCCTCCTTAGTTTAAATAAATTCAGATTTTATCAATACTTCATACTAATAAATTATTTTCAGTTTTTGGAGAATAATGAGGAGATGAAACTGAAAGCTAGAAGAGAATCCTCTCAAGAGATTCAAACACCAGTTGTAGACAAGGTTTGTGATGAATAAATTAATATTTTGCTTAGATGCATGCGTGGAACGAAGTGACCTAGAATTGAAACAATTGGCAATTCCACAACTGTTGGCAACAACCTTTACCCTTTCTGGACTTGATTCACCCATGAGTCTTTTATCACCATGGATATGAAAAATCTCTAGAGTCCAATTTCACACTAGGGCCTGGATGCTATAGGCTCAAGTTTAGCTGCTTTCACCTCTGCTTATACTATTCTACCAAACAACTGTACCACCAAAGAAACAGGAAGTTTCGGCAATGATGTTCCGTGATCAAATGTTGTTTCTGAAGCTATATTACTTGGACCTAGCATTTACTCTTGCCATACTTATATTGACACCATATGAAATTCAGCACAAAATACGTGTCTGACACAGGTAGAAAATCAGACATGTTGGTGAGAGAACAGTAAAGAAAGAAAAGTGATGGTGGCTTAGTTTTGTTGGTGGGGTCATATTTCTTAGGATAAAGAAATAATATTAGGTTAGCCATTTTTTTTGTTGGGTTTGTTAGGTTAGCTTGTTTGATTTATTTTTTTGGGCTCATTTAAAATAACTTGTTAGGTTTGTTACTGGCCTATGATCATAATAAATTATTTGTTTATATGTGTTGAGAATTTAGCCAAATGAAACATATTATTATTATTATTATTATTTAATTCTAATATTTTATATTTTATTAAATATTTATTTCTATAGTTTAGCATCCATGTCCTTTTTTGGATTCATATCTCTGCATTTTCAATTTAGGAAATTACCAAGCCTGACACCTAGATATTCATCTGTCTCTGACACACATTCCTGAGTCCAAGTCACATTGTTTTGGAGTCAAATCAGTATCTTGGTAATTTAATGACTAATTATTTTGGAGCTTCTTTGGATCAATTATGTTTGACCTATATCATATATGTTTTGTTCTGTCATCCTATAAGATGTGCCAACCAAAGGCCAACCATTTTGTCATTTGACTTATAACTTATTTACTAATTTGAATATTGTTTCTCTTTTCGTTTCAGGTTAAGTTAGGAGAGCCTGGTTATAAAGACAGATACTACAGTGAAAAATTTGGTTTAACATCTCCAGATGAAATTGATGAAGTTAGAAAAGATGTGGTAAGTTATTCATTTTTCTTAATGTGAACTAATTGTCAATGAGACTACTTAAGATGGCATCTGGGCGACCTATGCCCATGCCCCTTTTCTGGGGCAGGCCATCGTGGGTCTATGGATCCATAATCAAGGAATTTTTTTATAACGAGTCAAGTACCAATGCAAAATAAGGAAGGGGCTGTTTATCATGTTTGGTGCAGGTTTTGAAGTATGTCGAAGGTTTGTGTTGGGTCTGCCGTTATTACTACCAAGGTGTCTGCTCTTGGCAATGGTTAGTTTGACTTTTGGCTGAGAATCTATAGCCTGGTATTTCCAATGTGTTAAAGCAGTCTTTCTTTATCAAAGTCCAAGCAAATACATTTTCACACTTGCACATTGGCATGCGTTTGTAATGTAAAAGCTGCTGTAGTCTTTCCAGCTATATTTTTCTTTGGAGCTTTGGTTGAAAAATTGATAGGGAAGATAAAGAGAGAGGCTGGAACAAGCTAATTTTTACTCGTGTTTTGAGGAGTTTTGTCCTGTTTTAATGTGGTTTTTGCCAGAGCTCTGGCTATGTCCTACTTAATAAATGACATCCTTTCAGTAATTTGGTCTTTGTGCAAATGCAAGAAGTTCCCAAAGAGGACTACCAAGCAATTTGTAAGCACATTGTTCTTAATCTTACACAATTAACACTGCACTTCTATTTGTTTTAGGTTTTATCCATACCATTATGCTCCTTTTGCCTCTGATCTGAAGGATCTTCCTGACTTGGAAATAACCTTCTTCTTGGGAGAGCCATTTAAACCGTTTGATCAGCTAATGGGAACCCTACCAGCTGCAAGGCACCCATCTCCCTTTTTCTCTCCCCATTTTTAGTTATCTTCACTGAATCTCTTTTTCTAAATTTTACTTGATTGTTTTTCACATTGAGCATCCCACAGTTCGAATGCTCTGCCAGAAGGATATAGGAAGTTGATGACCAATCCATTATCACCATTATCTAAATTTTTCCCCTCAGGTAAAACTGATTATATCGTCAATCAACTTTCTTGTTACTGAAAGCTTTATGTTATTGTCTTTAAGCTTTATGTTATTGTCTTTAGAGCATTACTTGATTCCTTTTTTTTGGGCAGAGTTTGAGATTGACATGAATGGTAAACGCTTTGCCTGGCAGGTTAATAATTCTCTACCCTGTACGTTTATGAGTTCTGCTATTATCTATAATCAACCTGCCTCAGTTTCTTGCATTTCTTTGTTGGAAACCAGGGAGTTGCCAAATTGCCATTCATTGATGAGAGGAAATTGCTTGCGCAAACGAAGAAACTTGAAAGCACTTTGACGGTATGAAGTTTGTCATTCTAAACTATTATTCAATTGGTTTTATTTGATTCTTCTCTTTTATGTTTCTTGCCATATGAGCTAGACAATTGCTATCGAGTATTTCTAGGAACTTAACCTGCTACATCTATGTAATGGCCATTTCAATGGAGGGTCTTTCTTGAGATGTTCAAAAATTAAAAATAACTTATTTAATGAAGCTTGTAAAAAAAAAGGCATTTAGTTAAATATCCAATAATGTTTGAAGGACCAGTTTTTGGTGTTAGAGAAAAATTGTAAACCAAAACCTGCAATTCAATTATACAAGCTACTATATTTGTCTTAGTTTGAAGAGATGAGCAGATAGTTATTTTGGCCAATAAAAAGTTATCATAGACTGATGTTGAATGTACCCCTTAGGCTGGAGTTTCATTTCATTTATTTGTAAGCACCTGTATCAGAAGAAGGTGGCAAATGTTTTTCACGAATATTCATGTTGACAAGCAAAACATAGATGTCAGCATGTTAATTTTATCCATGATTTTGACCCTAGATTGTAGTGATGCTAAATTTTAGTTTTGTAAGTTGCAGGAGGAAGAACGGGTCAGAAATAATATTATGTTAGATTTACTTTATGTCGATTATACTCATCCTATGGCTCCACAAATTATTTCATGTTATCGTGCTTCATATCACTTGCCCCCATTTCAAAGGTTACTTTGGGAAATTGACACAAAAGCCAGGTTAGTAAATGTTTTTAATCACATTCATGATAAATGTTTACTGGATTTTGACCTTACCGTTCATGAATGTGTTGCAGTGCTGGAATGAATGGATTTATTGGGTTAGGTGAAAGGAATATGTGGATAAGTACAATCACTTCCCCTATTGCTGGGTTGCCGGACATCGATCATAACCAAGTCTTGTAAGTTTCCTTATCTTAATTCTCCTTTGGGAAACTATTTGATCAATTTTTTCACGTTTGATATTCTTGCTTTGCAGAAATGTTACGTACCATAATCCTGCATCTCACAGACACATCCCTGAACCTCCAAATGGTGTGATCATGCCTGAAAAGGTATATCATCACTGAATGCTTGTAAATTTTTTTTTCCTTTTTTATATATTTATTTAGGAGCAGAAGGAGTGCAGGGTATTAACTGATGGGTCCTTTGGGTAGTGCTTCTACTTATGGTATGAATACATGATAAGGCAAAAGGGATATCTCCGCCATCAAACTTTCATGATTTTGCCTGATTTGCTCCTAAACTTTGCTTTTAACCTATCAAGCTCTTGAAACTTACATTTTTCATGACATTTAAACACCTTTTCACCACGTGTCATCTTCACATGTAATAAAGGCATGCTGATGTGGAATTACCAGCATCTGACATGTGGCAAAAATTGCTTAAATGTCATGAAAAATGCAAGTTTAAGGGCTTGATTGGTTAAAAGAAAAGTTTAGGGGCAAATTAGATAAAACAGTGAAGGTTTGGGGGCATAACTATGTATTTGGCTGACAAATAATGACCATAGTTTTACTTGTGTCTGCCAGAAATTTTCACGGTCAACTGGGCTGCTCCATATGTTTCATCTCGGAAGATGATGAAACAATGCTTCCTGTCCAAAGAATCATTTTGATTAAATAGCAATGGCATGTTTATAACATATTTTGGGCAGTATGCTGGTGGTGTTTATCATGTTCAAGGAACTTGACGTTCAAGTTTCTGAATACTCTGTTACATTTTCATGACAGACATCCTAACTTGTTGGAAGCTGTCTTCCTCCTCCATCCCTGCATATGGGAATAGGACAAAGTATTATATGAAAGAGCAATCTTGGTCATATATTGTTTTCAAGATGGGCAGCCTTTTTACAACGAGCATTATCAAATCTTCATGTTTCATTTGTGATGTGATGTTACTTTTGCAGATTTTGAAGCCTATAGATATTAAACCATTCCCCACTTTATGGCATGAAGATCATGGTGGTCGGCGCCATCAATTCAGAGAAAGGTATGAAACTGTCATCATTTTGCAATGAGAGAGTTTGCCTAGGCCTAGGCATTCTCTCTGTCTCTCTCTCTTTCAGCAGCATCTCACATTAGAGGCACAGATAGGATTATGGGTGTATTTGAATCAAGTAGATTTGGTTCACAGTGCATTGCTTGTCCTCCAATGGGCTTGCATCATTTTGAGTGC
>CANYLF011483116.1:0-15036 GCA_948193215.1 Bocquillonia castaneifolia | reverse complement strand
AAAGAAAATAGAAAATAAGATGATAATTATAGAAATGATAGATAAATCAAAGAAATGAAATTAGCATTAGAATCCTTTGATCATGGATGCATGGTGTGCCCTCAGAATTTTATGTTATAGTAACCTTTTATCTCCAATGTTATTAGCAGTTAGGATCAACTTCTAGTGTTTGAAAGATTTAGAGACTTATTTTTCTCAAATTATTTGATTTTCAAGGAAATTTATGCTTTCTTCTCACTATTTTCTCTTCAAAAAATCCCCCCCTCTCTCATCTGATGAGAATGAGCTTTATTTGTAGGGAGCCTCTCCTCTCAAAACATTTTGATTCCTCCTCCCCCACTTATAATCATTACCAAAACATCTTTAATTTTCACCCATTCTCCACAAAATAAAGTTTTATGTTTACAAATGGGATGTGGGATCCTTGATGGGTGGAATACTCAATAAATCTGATGCAAGAGTCATCAAATTGGCCCCCACATTTGTAAAAAGGTAATAAAAAAATCAGATTTGAAATATGTAGAATAGACAACCGATCGGTTCTCCATGAATGACCGATCGATTGATTATGATTGACCGATCATTCAATCATGGATAGCTGGTCGGTTCATCGTTCAAACCCTTAAAAACATATGAATTTAGCGGGGGAATGTGGGACTGATAATTTAATTAGATAGCTAATTAAATGAATGAATGAATCGATCAATTGGGTGAATATATGATTGAGTTATTCAACAGTCTAATTTCAATTAATTTGATCCTTTTGCTTTCCTATTAGAGAGTTAAGTGTTAAGATTGGTTCGATTATTGAACCTTATTCATCATTGGGCGTCCCGAACCACTTCCATGACCTGCGTCCAAAAACAAGTGTCTATAGTTGCCCCCGCTTTATCAGAGTTTAGAAATGTTAGCAATAACTTGAATAAGCGACGACAAAGCATTAAAGCAAAGTAAAGAAACAATTTAGGACACTAGCGAAGGATACAACTCGATTTTTCTAGAGATGCCTCTAAGCCTTCTCAAGAAAGGTTTGGCATCTAAGCGTTTGAAAATTTACTATGAATATTCTGAAAAAAATGTGGCGTCTAAGCCTTAGGAAATTATGAGTTTTCCAAAAATGTGGCGTCTAAGCCTTGAAAATTGTTGTCAATTCTGGGATTTTCTTCTGTTGCCTTCCGATCTTCCGCGATTTGCTTTTGCGAGACTGCCAGCTTACAAGGTGTCTTATGAACTTATCATTATTATTATTTATTAAATTTTATTTATTTTTTATTTATTTATTTATTTATTTTTTTGCTGAGAATATATATATTTTCTTTTTCCCTCTTTCTCTTCTTCCTTTTCTCTCTTTTCTCCCTTCTTCTTTCTTTATTTTTTTCCTTAAAGAACTCACATAATTATGGACCAAAATCCCAAATTGGTGATAGAGAATCCGAATGAGAATGTCCTTCCTTCTCTCCCATGGGAACCAAACTTGTTAGTACACCACTTGCTCCTCATTTCAAGCTTAGTGCATCTTTGTGCCCACAGAATGATGAAGAACGAGCACATATGGTGAAAGTGCCATATGGAAATGCTATTGGTAGCTTAATGTATGATATGGTGTGTACGAGGCCTGATATTTCAGATGTTTCACAGGTGGTTGGGGTTGTTAGTAGATAAATGATAAAGGAGCCATGTTCTCTATTGACCATTGAACAAATCCTAAAAACCCCCCAAATACTTGTGGATTGAGGGAAGGTGTACCAATCAAGCCATTAACCAACTTGGGAGCTCACATTGCTTGTTTGGCGTCGGGTCCAGTAAGTACTATGTTAATTTTGAGTTTATTGGTTATTTTTGTGCGATTTTTGGTGAATTGGAATAGCTAGGGTTCGGGTTCTGGGTTAAAGAACCGATCGGTCATGCTTGATCTACTGATCGGTTGATCGAACAGCCGATCGGTTGTTTAAGCATAGCTGATTGGTTCTACAACCTGCAGAACTTCTTTTTTTTTTTTTCCCTTTCCTAATATTTTCAGATGATTTTAAGACTTTTAAATGCAGTATAATGTATGATATGCTTATTTATAATTCTTCAAGGCAAATGTAGGGAGAAATTTCAATTGTTTGAAATGAAAATGTCTAAAATGCTTTAGAAAGCTAAACAAATAAATGAAGGATATGCTATGTTCAATAGAGATTTTAAGTTTAACAAATTGAGATATGACAAATATTATGAACATGAAAATTCCAATTGACGTGTGAAAAGTATTATAAATATAGAAGTTTGTGATTTAAATTATTTACACATATTTTAAGAAAAGGAAAGATATTTATTAGAAATAATGAAAATGGAATGACATTATGGATGTATTGCACTTACATGTACTTACCTGCAGTGAGATACGCCTAGGTTTGCCGGTTTTGGCAATTTTAAGAAAGCACGTCAGTGGTGGGATAGGCTCCCTGATCATGTGAAGGATCGAGTGGGGCGTTCTGGTCTTCATAGATTTGTAGAGGCTTTACCCAAGGTTCTGTAGGGGCATCAGCCCGAGTATTGCGACAGGGCGTCTCTACATGCTCTGATGGAATGGTGGTTTGACACGACCCACACCTTTCAGCTGCCATATGGGGAGTATACTCTGACCCCGAGTTCCTTTACTGCCATCACCGGATTATAATGTTCTGGTGTCAGAATCCCTTTTGATGGAGGCATCTTCTTTTCTGATGGTCAGACCCGTCGGGAGTTTGTTATTGACATGCTAGGAAGGATGCCTGAGATGAGGAATGATAGATTGATGAAGTGTGAAGAGATTCCTAGCCGGTATCGGAGTAAGATCCCTTCTACCGATGTTGAGTATGACAGGATGGCTAGGTGTTTCATCACCTATTTGCTTGGCACCACTTTGTTCTGTGACAGTACTTACACTTTACCAATGTATTTCATACCTATCTTGCAAGATTTTGATGAGATGGGGACTTTTGACTGGGGTTCAGCTTCTTTATCTTACCTTTATCATTACATGGACTACGTCTCGCATGGATTGAAGAAGCTTAACGACTTCTGGCAAGCTCTTCAGGTATAGATTTTCCATAACACACTTATTTGCTTGCCTTTGAAACATCTCCTTGTTTTAACATTTGACCTTGATTCAGGTATGGGCAATCGAGATGAGATATTAGGGACTTCCAGCCTGTCGATCCGAACAGGACTTTTCCTCTGCGCACCTGTTGGGGGTTGTCTCGTTCTCTTACTCGTCTCTCCATAGTTGATGATCATTGAGGTTGCTTGAATGTAGTACCTACTTCTAGGGTAACAACCAATACAACTTTATTAATTTCAAAAGCATATATGGTAGAGTACTTTCCTGTTCATTCACAATTCTTAATAGGTTCGCACAGATTGGTTAGGACCAGAGGATGAGCTTCCTGATTATGTGAGGATTTCACTCTCCAAGGATGGACTTAGGATGATTGTCGAAGGTCCAGCATGTAGGATGTGGTTCCTTGGAGAGAGGGCCTTGGATTATCAGATTATTGATAGGCGGAGAATCCCTCGTGCTCCCCCTAGAGAGATGTTTTGGGCTCATACCCTTGATGATGAGAAGGTATTACCTTACCTTACAGGTATCCCTACCATCAAGTTCTTTGAGAGGCGTGCGAAGAATTATCCTAGTTACATTCAGAGGGAGTGCTTAGGCATATTGCCTCTTTCTACAGACAGAGTTCGTGAGGTAACAAAATCTTCTTCATTTTAGTTTCCTAAGTTATTCTTTTCATGTAACCAAGTGATTCTTTATGTGCAAGCCAAACGAGAGGTTGTCAAGATACCAGGTAATTTATACTCTGATGTTGCTCTTGTGGACCCTCCACCAGTAGTAGGGAGGTCTGCTAGAGATGAAGCGGGGCCTAGTAAAGCTATCCCTCGATCATCTGTTGGAGGTGAAGATTCTAGCTCTATAGTGCCTAGAGTCATCCATTCCTTCCTAGGAGCTTTTATTCAATGTTGGGCTCCTTTTGGGTTGAGAGAGCATCAGTTGCATCCAGTAGAGGCCCTCGGCTTTGAGTATTCTGAGTGTTGCACTCATGTATGTTTCTTTCCCTGATTCTTGTAGTGTATTCTGTTTGCTCCCTGACTGGTTTCATCTAATGATTCTTGTTCGTGTCTTCAAGTTACCTATCGAGGATACATCATATCTTGCCTCTCTTTATCAGGCTAGCAAGTATTTCACCATAGAGATTTATCAGGCTTAGTAGGAGCGTGATAGGAAGAGTCAGAGAGAGATAGAGGACTTGTGTCAAAAGATCGCAAGGATGCAAGATGCCTATTAGCATGATGATGAGGACGAGGGTGATTCATTGGCGAGCTAGAGTGCCATAGTTGGGTCTCATCGTACCAGACACAGACATGATTGATCTTGGTGTTGGTTTTTTCTTCTACTTCTAGTTGTTAGGTCTTAGTTCTCAAGAATACTTGCTTAGGATTTCTGACATTGGATTGATGATCTTAGCACTTTGTTTTCTTCCATTTGATCATCTCTTCATGGTATTTGAACCTATTTGTGTATGCTTTTTATCTATCTACATGCTGAAATCTATTTTAAAGGTAATGCAATATTTATTATGTGTTTGCCTTCATTTTCTACCCTATATGGCTTAATCGTACATGTATGAATGTACGAATGTATATGAATGCATAATAGTTGAGTTTAGAGATGCCACATAATGGACCGATCAATTCTCCACTTAGCTGATTAGTTCTCCAAGGTAAATAATGAATAACCAATCAGCTAATTGATCACACAACCGGTCAATCGAGGTCAACCGATCGGTTGACCAATCTGGGTGTCAATTCAGATCTTTTCTTATCTTCTTCGATCAATCTTAAGCACTTTTGAGCATCCAAAATTCATTAGAAATATCCAAGATTTGTTTCAAGAGGTCCAAAATGACTACTTCGGTCGGTGATTCCATGTCTGACTTCTTCAAGTCATTTTCCAGAGAAACTTGGAATTTGTTTGAGATCTATGGGTTGTCTTCTTTTGGTGTTTTAAGAACCATTCATGTCAACTATGCTTTCTTGCATTGTGCTACACATTATTGGAGTCCTAGAGATCATTCAAGTTTCATGCAAATGAGGTATGCCCCCTGCTAGAAGAGTTCCCTGCCATTTTAGGTAAAAATTATCGTTCCACTACTCCTATGGCAATTCCTAACCTAAATTTGAGCTTTCCAAGCTTCATGGAGCAACTTTTTGATCTTTCACTGAGTGCATTGTTGCAATGTTCTATTGGGAATAGAATGGTTCTCCAAGAGCTCTTTGAATGGGGTAAGGCCAAAGCGTCAGGAAGTCCAGCTTGGCGCAGAATCTTGGGCTTCTATCTTTATGCTCAATTCCTCTTGATTTCACCTGATAAGATGGGTGACATATAGATTGCTTATATCATGGAGCAAGTGGAGAGAGAGGCTGATCCTTTTCCAGTAATTTTGGTAGAGACATTGATAGGATGATAAGATTAGATTCAACAAAGGGAGGTGGTAATTTTCAAGGGAGTCCTTTGCTTCTTCAGGTAATTATGCCTCTACTTTTGCCTAGAACGTCCCTTTTACGAGATTTTCACCCTAACAGGCTGTCCTAACTTTTGCATAAGTCGCCCATATTTAGGTTTTCAAGTTATCGGACTTGTATTTATTTCCCTTGCCTTGATTTTTGCATGAGTTGCCCCCGAAGGGATTTTACAACTCATCAGGCTTTTTATCTTTTCCCTTATTATTTTTATTATTATTATTTCATTTTTTATTATTATTATTTTTATTTTTTAGATATGGCTGAAGGAGAGGTTGGGTTTAATCATGCCCCCAGTTAATCCTTTAAAATTCAAACCAAGGCAATTAAAGTCTCGACCACTTCAGCATCTTGAACCCGTAATGACTGGTCCAAACTGGCATGAGTTCTTCAGTACTCGCAGTGATGATAAAATCCAGTGGCATTGCTCTTTGTGGCAGCTGTCATATGTGACTCATGAGTTCTTTGGGAACTGCGTCTTCTTGGCTGTCCTACATTCTACCAGCTTCTACACACCTTCTAGGCTCGGCTGCTAGTACGGATTCGAGCAACACATCATTCATGTACTTCTTGTCTTTGAGCCGTCTCGTCTTAGGCCTCAATTTTTGGAGAATATTCAGCAAGACTGGTCTGATAGACAGATTGAGTGGAACCTCAGAACTGACCTAAGTACAGAGACAGATGATAATTGTAAAGCTTGGGTGAAGCTGCAACAGGAACATGAACCTTCTTATACCAGAGAAAAGAGAGCTAACAATTTATACAAAATGAGCATGCATGAGAGTTCTTCATCAAAGAAAGCCAGGCGTTAGGTCTCATAACCATTTGCTTTGTGTGTGTGTTTCCCTTTTGGTTTGATGCAGAATAAAGAACACACTATAAACCATGTTTAGTAAAAATTATTGTTTTATTCAATGCATTTAAGGTTATCTACAAAAGTGTACTTTATTGATTACATCCAATATGCAACCCGTCATCTTTTACAAGTGGTCAACCTTTCTTTTCCTAGAGATAATATTTCTTTAGTCTATTTAGGTTAATGGGCTGGGTGAATTCATTCTCGTCCAAGTCAGATATGTTGATAGCTCCCTTTGGCAGAACCTTCAACACTAAATATGGGCCTTCCCAATTAGGCTTGAATTTGCCTCTAGGGTCAAAAGGAATCAATCTGGTTTGCTTTAAAACCCAATCACCTTCTTTAATGGCTCTAGTTCTAACACCTTTATTGAAAGCCTTGGCAATCCGTTTCTGATAAACTTGAATATGGTACAATGCCTTCTTCCTTTTCTCCTCTAAAGACAATAGCTGTTGGTACCTAGCTTCAGCCCACTGAGTTTCTGGCAATTGTGCTTCCAAGGCTACCCTCAGTGGCTTATATTGCATCTTTATCGGCTGTACTGCTTCTCCCCCGAACACTAATGAATAAGGAGTCTGACCTGTTGCACTTCTGACAGTTGTATTGTGTCCTATGATAGCATATGGGAGTTGTGATGACCAGTCCTTGTAAGTCGTTACCATCTTGGCTAGAATCTTCTTAACCGTCTTGTTAGCAGCTTCAACAGCCCCATTCACCTACGGTCTATAGGGCGATGACTTATGATGTTTAATTCTGTTCTTTCTCAGAAATTCTGTCGTCTCTCCTTAAACTGAACTCCGTTATCAGAAACAACATGATGAGGGACACTGAATCTGCATTTGAGTTTTTTTATTAATAAACTCCGTCATATTTCGAGTGGTGACGTTTGGTAGAGATGTAGCTTTCACATACTGAGAGAAGTATTCAACTGCCACGATGATATACTTGTGGCCATTTGAAGCTGTAGGCTTTATAGGCCCAATTACATCAATACCCCACTACGAAAATGGCCATGGTGAGGTCAGATTGTGCAATTTTGATGGTGGGATGTGAATCTGATCTCCACGTATTTGCAGTCATGACATTTCCTCACTAGTTGAATACAATCATGATCCAGGGAATCCCAGTAGTACCCTTGTCATTGAATTTTCACAGCAAGCATCGGTCCACTCATGTGAGGACTACACGATCCAACATGAATTTCCTTCATTACTTCCATAGCCTCTTCTTTTATAAGGCATCTGAGCAGAGTTCCTAACGGAGTACGCCTATAAAGTACACCATTGTGATGAGTGTAATTTCTAGACAAAATCTGCAAGGCGCATCTTTGTTTGCTCGAGAATCCTTCAGGGTATTCTTGAGTTTCTAGAAACTTTTGGATGTCATAAACCCACGGCTTTTCCTGTGGTCCAAATAAGCACATCACTGGTTCATTCTGATAACATGGCTGTTTTGATCTTACCATTAGAAGTGGCTTCATAACTACCCCTTTCGGATTATCCCATATCGAGGCCAATGTAGCTACAGCATCTGCCATCTGATTCTTTTCTTTGGGTAAGTAGAAAAGACTACATCCTCTGAAAGTTCATCATAATTGCCTGCAAGCGTTCTATATAAGGCTTCAACTTCTCATCTTTCACTTCCCATTCATCTGTGGCTTGATTAATGATCAACATTGAATCTCCATACATAGTAATCTCTTTGGCTCCTGCGGACATAGCTGCCTCTAACCCATAGATATGGGCTTCGTATTTAGCCATATTATTAGTGACCCAAAAATCTAACTTCTTGGCCAAATGGATATTTTCTCCTTTAGGGGTGATTAAAATTACTCCCACTCCGGCTCCTTTACTATTTACTGCACCATCAAAATATAACTTCCATTCTTGAATCTTAATGACATTAAGCCCTTCATCTGAAAATTCAAATTCAAAGTTATCTTGCTCCTCGTTTGGATGAAGAACCAGGAATTCAGCCACTGCCCGACCTTTGATGGTCTTCTTCGTGATGTACTGAATGTCAAATTCTATCAGAAGTATTAGCCACTTTGCCAGTTTCCCTATCAAGACTGGTATTTCATAAAGATACCTCAGAGGATCAATCTTGGCTACCACTTTAACTTGATATAACTAAAAGTAATGATGAAGCTTCCGTGTTGCCCAAATGATTGCCAAGCAAGTCTTCTCTATCAAGTCATATTTGATTTCATAAGGTAGCATCTTCTCATCTGCTTGTGCCATCATAGCTCCTATTGCCTCCTCTTCAAGGGCCAAGTACAATATTAATGGTTTCCCCATCCTTGGTGGTTAGAGGATAGGAGGAGCAAAATTTTGAGATGAACCAGCTAATGTACTGTAATTTTCCTAGAAACCCTCTGATCTCCTTTTCCTTCATTGGTACTGCATTTCCTGAATAGCCTTGATCTTATCTGGATCCACATCGATACCCCTCTAGCTTACTATATGGCCCAACAGTTTCCCTGAAGTTACCCTAAAAACACATTTCTTAAGGTTAAGTCTCAGATTATATCTTTCAGTCCTGGCTAAAAACTTTTCTAGGGCTTCAAAATGTTGTTCTCGAGTAGGGAGATTAATTTGACCATCATGTCATCGACATAGACTTCTACCTTCTTATGCACCATATCATGGAACAGAGTGGTTGCCATTCACTAGTAAGTTGCCTCTGCATTCTTCACTCCGAAAGGCGTAACTTTATAGCAAAACACCTTATACTCAGTAATGAATGTAGTCTTGAACTTGTCAATAAGGGCCATCATAATCTGATTGTAACGTGAGAACCCATCCATGAAGGAGTACATGGCATTGGCTACAGCGCTATCGATAAGGACATCGATGTGGGGTAGTGGGAAGTCATCTTTGGGTGATGCCTTATTCAAATCTCTGTAGTCTACACACATTCTAACTCTACCATCTTTCTTTGGTATTGCAACTATGTTGGCCAACCATTCTAGATATTCCACTACTTCTAAAAACTTAGCCTTGATCTGTTTCTCAATTTCCTCCTTGATTAATTTGGTTCATTCTAGTCTCAATAGTCTGAGTCTCTATTTTACTGGCTTCGTCTAAGGATTAGTGGGTATGTGGTGTTCTGTAATGTTCCGATTAATACCCGGGATGTCATCATAGGTCCAGGCAAACACCTTCTCTCTCTTTTTAAGGTTCTGTTCAAACTTCATCCTATCCTCGAGGGTTATATTGGATGCAATCAATATTTCCTTAGGTTCTTCTTTTGTCCTTAAATTAAATGCATTAGTTTGAACAAATTAATATTAAACATGCTCATGGTATGATCTATGAAATGCACAGTGCCATCAGGGAAAACATCACACAAATAAGCAAAGTCGGTAGTTATATCATTGACCTTGACAACAAAAGTATCCTCATCCTCAAAGAGGTCAGAGGAAATTACATAATTAGAATAATATACGTCAAACAAAGTATTTTCAATAATAAAGTATAGTTCAGAAACTAGGATAACATCAGTAGTAGGTGGAGCATCATCCTCTTCAATGGTCAGTCCTTCTACTTTCACCAGTAATTCATCTGTAATCAGTTCCTCCGAAGGCATAAAGTCATTAAAGATCTCAAAACATGGGACAGGTTTCTCCTCAGCGACAACATTCACTTCATCAGAACGATCACCGGCTTCAGGTATAAAGTAGTCATAAAGCGAGTTCCATCCTTTCTTGTTCTTAGCCTCTTGAGGAGATTACCCCTTGTAACCTAACCATCATGGGTTATTTGAGTTTTGAAGTCTAGAAATGAGGTGACTCCCTGTTGATTCTTTCCCAGTCCTAAGCCTGGCAAATAATTCATCTTCTTTAGCATAGCATTAACTTAAGGATTGGTAGGATCCTCAAATATACCTATCACCTGGAATCCCATTGGGGAAATAACACCTTTTAGGGCAGCCCTTAAAACAGCAATTGATTGAACAGGCTCAGCATTAATGGTTAGGATACCACTTTCATGAGGAAATTTGATTTTTCGGTGCAAGGTAGAGGGGACACCTGGAATCCGATTGGGGAAATAACACCTTTCGGAGCAGCCTTTAAAATAGCAACAGATTGAACAGGCTCAGCATTAATGGTTAGGAAACCACCTTCAAGAGGAAATTTGATTTTCTGGTACAAGGTAGAGGGGACACCTCCCAGCGAATGAAACCATGGCCTCCCTAGCAGCACGGCAAAGGTCATTGGGATATCAAGCACTGTTATATCCACCGTTGACTCAATAGGACCAACCTTCACCTTTGTAGTAAAGATTCCATCTACACTTCTTTTTGAATCATCATAGGCCCGGATAACCAATTCAGATGGCTTGAGGTCAGCGGCAGTAATCCCTAGCTTTATCATCAGCTTGGAAGGACAAACATTAATGGCAGAACCATCATCTACCATTACACATGAAGTTTTCTTGCCCTTCACTTCAACAGCGATGAAGAGGGCCTTGTTGTGATCTTTTCCCTCCAAAGGCAAGTCTTCATCCGTGAAAGTGATTTCTCTTGGCTTTTTCTAAGTCATTAACCCTACCATACTCTCTGGTATAGCATCAGCTGGGATCTGAATTCTGGATAGAGCCTCAACCAAAGCTTTCTTGTGGGATTCTAAATAAATGAGTCTATCCCATATGCTTGCATTAGCTTTAGTTTTCTTTAATTATTTGGTAATCAGATCCTCCTGGGACTCTGTGACAGGGTTAATAGTTTCTTTGATAGGGGCATCTCTCTTGGCAGAGGTTTCAGACATTGGATTGCTTGGATCTTTTCTCTGATAATCCTTTCCACTTCGGGTGACAGACTTTACTTCAAATTCTCCATCCTTCACTAATTGGACAGCATCTTCAACCACAACCTCATCTTCACTGGAAGAGTACCATGCATCAAACATAAAGACATCCTTAATAACGCCTCCCTTCTTGATCTGCAGGAGATAAGCACTAGATTCATCTTTAGGGAATACTCCATCCATCCTCAACTGATTCACATGTTCCTTAACTACCTTATGGAGATTTGACTCTGGACCTGTTTGATCAAATGAAGCTAACACTTCCTCTACTTTGAACCCTGAATCAATGCACATAGTTTGGTTTGGCAGTGGGACATGGTTATAATTGGGCAAAGGATTGGTTTTGGTGTTTGGGTGTCTGGATTCTGGGTCAGTGATTTTCCCGGTATCTATGAGGTCTTGAATTTGGTGTTGGAGTTTTAAGCAGTTACCAGTATGATGCCCCTGCACTTGGTGGAAATGACAGTAGGCATTTGGGTTGTAATTGGATGAGTTGGTGTTTGGAGGATTCCTAGCTGGCTTAGGTTTTAAGAGGCCTTGTCTTTCGAGCCTTTAAAAGACTTTGGATAGAGGGCGGTTGAAGTTTAAAAATTTGCGGTAGGTTTTACTGGTTTGGACTTGGTTGACATCAACTATTTTATGGGTTTGGGTTGAAGGCCGGGCAGAAGGTTCTTTTCCTTTCAGGGTTCTCTGTCTCCCCATTTCAATCTCTTCACATTATAATCCATCATCATATGGGTCATTAAAGGACTTGGGGTTCATAGTTTTCAGAGTGTGTACCATATTTGGAAGTACATTCCTGACCACTGTTCTGACTTGATCCTTTTTCAAAGGTTTGTCTTTTAGTAGAGCAGCCTTATTCCTCCAGCGGGTAAGGAAATTAGCAAAGGATTCATTAGGCCGTTGCATTATCATCTCAAGATCTCAGAGTGACACTTCAAGTTTAGCATTGTATGAGTACTGGCCAATGAAAGCTTCACACAATTTGTTCCAGTCCGCTTGGATTGAAGAGGGCAAGTGATGGTACCGATTTTAGGCTACACCAGTGAGGGACAAAGGAAACACTCCAACTTTTTAATATGTATTTAGTGGTACAGTTGCCATTATAGAACCATACTACTTGATATGCAGCCTGCGGTCCCCCGTACCATCAAATTTCTGCATATCTGGCATTGTGAACTTTGAAGGTAGCTTCTTCATGCCTTTGATCCCCATGCAATCAAGGTCATAATCAGCCTCTGACTTATTACCCTTCACAAGATCCTGGAGCTTCTCCATTTTCTTGGTGAGGGTGGAAATAGCATCACTTTCTATCTTGTCATCCTTATTCTCCTTTTCTTTATCTCGATCATTGCGCTCAGAGTTGTCATCATTATTAGAAGCTTCACCGTTCTTCTTGACTACATTTTGAACTTCTTAGCGGACCATTATCCACAAAGCAGCTATTAGAGCATTCATGTCAAGGCCTTGGTTCGGGGTTTCAGACATGATTGGCATTTCTAAGTTTTCTGGCTCTTCGAAAGTGCTCAAGGTAGAGTCCTCTGAAATGTCATTGAGGTCGTGGATTAGGTGTCCGCCAATTCATTTCCACGTGGTTCTGGATGAACTTGTAGAATATATGATTCACTACAAAACAGGATGTTAGCAAAGACTTATGCAAATGCATGTATGCATGAATGCATGACAAAGGAAACAAGAAAACGGGTTAGCTGTACATAGACAAATACTACCAAGTGGTAGACCTGCCAACCTTATTACTCCCACACACGTATTCCATGGTAAAGTCCAATTTTTTAGGACATGGTCTGGTCCTATACATCAATAGGGGATGTAAGTACTGACGTGTACACATATAGCTCTCAACCTTCAAACCAAACAATAAGTCATTATGAAGTCCTTATCCTATGTCTTTGTCCTTAATATTCCCCATGTTCTAGGGCCGTTTTAGTATCAGTCATATATGATTAGACTGACATACCAACATCCTTTTCAAGGGTAATAATCAAGATTACTTTTCTCAAATCCCAATATTCCCTATGTTCTAGGGCTATCTTAGTATTAATCAGGTCCAATTAGGTCAACACTTTGACATCCCTTCCACACAAGTAGTAATTAGGATTTGATTTAAGGACAATAACATTAGACTAGGTCAAAATAATGGCTTCATGGCATCAAACTACAAGCAATATTTGGTATAATCCAAGTGGAAGTTAGTATGGCCATTACATGTGAGCTAGGACAACCGGGTTGGCTAAAAAGGTTCCCACAGAGTCGGACTCCCATTAACCATTGCTAGGATGGTAGGAGATCCAGTATGAATTTCCCATTAACCATGACTCATTAACCATTGCTAAGATGGTAAGCCATGTAGGAATCTCAATCACTATGAGTGGTAATCATCGATAATACAACCTAAGAAATGAGTGGAATCATTGGATCGCATTATAAGTGGTACCGGGGCTAATAGAGACTAATGCAAAAATGAATGCAAAGAAATTAATGACTTAACTTGGTAATTAAATAATAAAATGCTCGGAATCTTATTCTCTTATCCCCAGTGGAGTCTCCACTGTGGACGAAGGGGTTTTCGGCCCAACCGCCCAGGCTCTAGTGACCACAACACTGCGACTATTTAAAGTTAGGGAACATGCATTAGCCTTGTTAAGGTGTATCAGAGAATGAGGAGTCACCACCCGAGTAGGTTCGGGATCGCCTTTTATAATGTGATGTACGACTCCCTTTAAAAGAGTACTCATCGTCATCACCCAGACGATTCTAGGTTCGGAATAAGCATCCCATAAAGTGCATTTTATTATTTAATTACCAAGTGAAATTATTAATTCCTTATTTTAACAAGCATTAAATAAAAGAAAGCGTATAATAACAAATACAATTAAATTGCACACAAATTTATAACATATTTAACAATGAAAAATGAGCCCTAATTATTTCTAACCCATTTTTAACGTTAAGTCCGACCCGTTAGTCCTAATTAATTACATGGAAAGTATACCAAAATATTATTTTCTACTCATTTTATTTACAAATTATTACCAGATATTTATTCCTAATTTATTATATGCAAAATATAATTAAAATGAGTTCTTACATATTCTATTTCCTAATTATTTGATTAAAATTTGCACATTAATTAATTAAATCTAATAAAATGGACCTTGAATGGAATATAAAAATAATACAAGATAATTAATAAAACATAAAAAATAAATAAAACACATTCAACCTTAAAGAAATGGAAGGGGAAATGATTTTCTACCAATTTCTAATTAAATAAATAATAATAAGAATAATATTAAATATTAGTTAGTGGGAGATCTCTACAACAAATCCTCCACCACCATATTCTTCCTCTCTTCTTATTATTTTCCTTTTCTTACACAAACCTCCATTAATGGAGTTCTTAAGCTTGGGTTGGCGAAAATAAGAAAAGATGGGAGATTTTGACTAGCAAACAGAGTAATTGAGGTTTAGAAGATGATTGAGGTAAGTAATTATTGATTATGGAGTTTTATTATATTAGGGTTTATGTAGAATTTGGGGGTTTTTGGTTAGAATTACATAATTATGTAGTTAATGTTTATGGGAGAGTATATTGGGTAGTAATTTCATGTTTGGACAAGGATTTGTCATTGAATGGATGGTTGTATGGATTATGTTGTTTAGGGGAGTTTCAAAAGGAAGGAGCTTGAGAAGGAAGGCTTAAATTGGTTGTTCTACATGTTTGTAAGTATTTAATTGATTAATTTTGAGTATATTAAGTGAAAATTGCTATATTTGCTTGATTGCTATGTTTTGTATGAATTGT
>CANYLF011482898.1:0-11714 GCA_948193215.1 Bocquillonia castaneifolia | reverse complement strand
AATAAATATAGATAAAAGAAATTCAAAAAACGTTACATTGAAGTTTTTATCATATTTATTAGTGTATATATATACAACACATAAATTAAAAAAAACATCAATGTTATT
Organism: Bocquillonia castaneifolia; assembly: GCA_948193215.1. Taxonomy (NCBI): domain Eukaryota; kingdom Viridiplantae; phylum Streptophyta; class Magnoliopsida; order Malpighiales; family Euphorbiaceae; genus Bocquillonia; species Bocquillonia castaneifolia. The sequence goes on along the minus strand of CANYLF011482898.1, from coordinate 11,606 downwards.
GTAATTTTTAATTTTTATTCTTTATGAATTTTGATGTGATTGAAGAGGTGTGTGTATGAAAGAATGACCACACTTAAAGCATAAATATCCTTTTTGTTCATATTCATATTGAGTATGACTTGGAAAAAAAAAGTTGTTGTAAATCATTTTCTCTGTAAGCATCTTTAGCTCTATTGATTTTTAGTGGAAGATTGACTTCGCTAGATAAGCAAATACTTCCTAGCCACACGTACGTTTACTGGTTTAATTGGGGTCTCCGTGACTTTAACTTCGGCTTAATTACACTTACAGTCCTTGAATTTTATCCATTTTAAGATTATAATCCTTCAATTTTGATTTGTAACAAGAAACCCTGAAACTTTAATTTTTATAACACAAAACCCCCTCTCATTATTATCCAATCTTTATCTTCTAATAAAAAAATTCATTTTAATGAATTTTGAAATGAAATTTTTTATACGAGTCAAGAAAAAATAATTTAATTTGTAAAATAATAAAAAATAATATTTTAACCATGAAATTATTTTTTCCTATTTTAATTGAATAAAATTGAAAATTTCATAGAAAATTGAGAAAATTTCCAAATGATCGTAATTTTGGTGAGAGATTATGAGACAATATTTTATATTTATTAGAATAGAAGATGATAAAAATTAGTTAGCGTTAGTGGATGAATACTAACGGTAGGGACTTTTGTGTTCCTAAATACAAACGGAAATATTTATCCACTTTTGTTAATTAAATTTTACTATATTATATTCCAATAAATTAAGAATATTTTATCATCAACCCTCACCAAATTTTAGACCATTTGAGTTTTTTTTTTCTATTTTCTATGAATTTTTCCATTTTATTCAATTAAAAATAGAAAAAAATAATTTAATGGTCAAAATATTTTTATTTTTTTATAAATTAAATTACATTTTTTTTTACTCGTATAAAAAATTTCATATCAAAATTCATTAAAATGATTTTTTTATAAGGAGATAAAGATTGGATAATAATGAGAGGGGGTTTTGTGTTACAAATATTAAATTTCCAGAGATTTCTTGTTACAAATCAAAATTGAAGGACCATAATATTACAACGGATAAAATTCAAGGACCGTGAGTGTAATTAATCCCTTTAACTTCTCTTTATTTTGAAACTCATCTTACACGCTGTGAAATACTTCCTTCATGAACATTTCATCATAAAAGATTATGTATTTCTTTTTTACCCTTTAATTGAAATATGAGAATAATATATTGGAATTTTCATAATTGTTACTAATTAATAAAAACGTACAAGAAAAATTGAGTATAAATATTTAAATACAACAACTATTTTAGAACATTAAAAATAATCAATTAAATTAAGTAAGTTTTGATTTATGAAATAGAATGTTGACTGATTTGGGGAATGGAATGCAGCAATTCATTTTTAAACTCAAGAAGTTACTAAAAGAAAAAAAAAGTAGGAAAACACTTTTTTCTTAATTAATCATCGAGTAGAAAAACATTTTAGGAATATTAATTATTCTCGGAAAACAGATAACGTAATTGTAAGTGGAGGTGTAAGTGGAGGTGTACTTATAAAAAAAAAAAAGTGGAAGTATAGACTTAATTTAAGCATATATAGTCATTGTGTTCATATTAATTGAAGCTGCAAAATTATGGTCAATTAATCTTGCGTAGCCTAGAGGATGGAAATTAATTTCTTTGTTCCGTCAATTTATATATAGTCCTATCAATAAATGAAGTTGTCCCACGGCCCCTTAATTAATTATATAAAAAATATATAAAGACACCAGCATAATTAATTCATCACCTTTTCTCAACAAGCATCAACTCATCCTCCTATTTCTTTTTTTTTTTTGTCTCAGAATGTTTAGGGGAAAACTTGACTTGGCTAGATATACAAATGCTACAGCTCCTCTTTTTCTGTTAATAGCCGCCTTATCCTTCCATGGTTGTACGAGTGATGCTAGCAACAACACCTATGGCAGTCCTACTTCGAGTTGTGGAGTCCATAAAATTATGTATCCTTTTCGTTTGGGAACTGATCCTAAATACTGTGGATTCAAAGGTTATGAACTCTCATGTGAAAACAATATCTCGTTAGCATTGTACTTGGATTCAGCAAAATATTATGTTCAGGCAATCAATTACAATAATGCCACAATTCGGATTGTGGATGCCCATTTTCAGAAGAATATTAATTGTTCTTCCTTTCCTTCATTTCATGAAGTCTTTTATTCATCGTACTATGCAGATTCAAATCGCCGGTATAGGACTTGGACTTATTTGACAGATTCAGAGATGACTCAGATGAGAGGCTTATTTCAGAGAGTAGTTTTTATAAAGTGTGGAAGAGCAGTGAATTCTACGCTTTACTTGGATATTAGTACTGCTACATGTGGTTTCAATGAGAACAATTCTACAGCAGCAAGCAGTTACTACTACTATTATGTCATTACTTATAATATTACTGATCGCTATGATATTACTGTCTCGGATATAGAGGACTCATGCCAAATAGAGACTATGACTGCGACATCCTTGCTGCTGCACAATGATATTAATAATCAGAATAATAATATTACATATTTGAAAGTTTTTGACGGCTTGGCTTATGGTTTTGAGCTTTCATGGTCTGCTATTTGCTGTCACAACCGTTGCGCTTCTTATGGTTTGCCCTCCGACTACCTATGTAATCGATTCCCCTACTGTATGTCCTCTTCTTTCTTCCTTTCATTTTATTTTCAATTTTATCTAGTTACCTGATTATTAATTTTTTTTCCTTATATGCTAATCAATAATGTTATATGGATCAAAATTGATTTAAATCAAGAAATATGAAATAGTAATCTTAAGCTTTTAAAAGATTTTGAAAATTGTAATTGCTAAATGTTTTAATCTCACTCATCAAAAAAAAAATTAATTAATAAAAAAATTTTCATCTTAAAAAAAATGCTTAAAAGTCATTTTTAATAATAATATTTAAATCAATTTGATTAATCACTTTAATTTTAAAAAAGGAATAATAGTTTTATAGATCCCCACCTTTTCACTAAATTTCAATTCTATACTAAATCTTTAAATCGTTTCAGTTTGCTCCATCATGTTTTCGATTTGTTTCAAATCTATCCAATAATGCCACATTTCGGATTGTGGATGCCCATTTTCAGATGAATATTAATTGTTCTTCCTTCCCTTCATTTCATGAAGTCCGTTATTCATCGTTCTATGTATATTCAAATGGCCCGTATAGGACTTGGGCATATTTGACAGATTCAGAGATGACTCAGATGAGAGGCTTATTTCGGAGAGTAGTTTTTATAAAGTGTGGAAGAGCAGTGAATTCTACGCTTTACTTGGATGTTAGTACTGCTACATGTGGTTTCAATGAGAATTCTACAGCAGCAAGCAGTTACTACTACAACATATTCAACATGCCATTATTACCCCAAGAGCTTTAAGCCCTTGAGGTTAAGAAAACCACTCACTAAACATCAAATCAAAGCATAAATATTAAGTAAAATACAAGATTAAAGAGATATTACCCATAGTTATATCAATAACAAACCAAACGTAAATTAAATTGCATAAAACTAGAAATTTCAAAGTTTTTATCACATAAAAGATAACTAAGATTCTAAATCTATTACAACTGGAATCCTAAATCTAAAGAGTTTTTCCCTAAAACTACTAATCTTCTCTCTCTCACGACTACACCAACCTTACAAAGTGAGAGAATTGAGAGTTGCATTAATGGTCTCTAAAGGAACGCTTTTTATAGCTCTTTAAAAAACCGACAGCACGATATTGCATGGTTGTGCACAACCTCGCAACACGATGCATCACTAATACACAAATTCATAAAAAAACACGTTACACATTGTTGTGCAGGATCTCGCACAGCCATGCACCTCTAGTCATCGAAGTTCCAGAAGCTTCTTGTCTTCTTCCTGCAAGGCCATGCAAAGCATAGCACAGCCGTGCACCTTCAGGAGTGATCATTCTTAAATTCTTGGATTTTCCTTCTTCACATTCCAATAACTCCTAGCTCCGGCTTAACTCTCAATCTTCCTCAACGCTTGAACCTTCACGAAATCACATGAAATAATTATAAATCACCAAGTTAAGCACTAGAATAAGTAATAATATGATTAATGCATAATTAATGGAATTAGGGGAATTTCTAAAAGAATTTGGATATAATTCCTCCATGATTAGGATTCTTTAGGCCTTAAAAGGAGATGTGTTTCACACAACAAATTCCCCAAATTTAGCATCTTGCTTGTCCTCAAGCAAGCAAATAAGTAGGCAAGGCAGATAGATTTCTCGACATCCGAAATTGACCTATGCAGGAGTAGGGCTTAGAGGAAATTCACAAAGGGCTTAAGGATACATGCAAGCTCTAATAAGATAATTCACATTCTAATAAAGGGAACAAACCTAGCTATCAACCAATCATTGTACTACAAGGATGTGCATGCTCAAAAGTTTAACTAATGCATCCTAGAGACTATGGTGGCTAACAAAATGTGTGCCCACACTAACACGACTAGAAAAACAGCAATATGCGATGGCCGAATCCGCTGAAAATTGTAATTTGTGACGGATTGTCGCAGATATTTTTGCAAGGAGTTTGTCATTCCGTCACATATTTACAACGGAATTTGATTGTTGCAAATGTTTTACACAATTTTTTAAAAAAATTAAATAAAATTATTTTTAAAAATTAAAAAAAATTAATAAACTAATTTATTTAATCACCTTTAATACTCTATACATCATTATAATTATATCTTTATATCTCATTATTTTGCCAAATTACCTAACTTCCCAGTAGGTTATATCTTTATATCTCATTATTTTGCCAAATTACCTAACTTCCCAGTAGGTCACCCAACTTTGGAGTGCTCTGGGTTGAGCACGTGTAACTTTGTAGTTTCTTCAATCCGCCTTCCATTTATGTTATTGATGATATCTATTATATGTTATAGCAAAATATATTTATTATATGTGTAATTAATAATTAATTATAGTTATTAATTGGTAATTATATATAATTAATAATTATTTAATTATATTAATCGCCAAGTATATATAATTAACAAAAATATATTTATTAATCATTATTTAATTACTAATTAAATATAGTTATTAATTACTAATTATATATGATTAATAAAAATATATTTATTAATTATATATGTAATTTATTTACCAAAAAATTTATATATGCAATTAACAATTAAATATAGTTTTTTTATAAGTGGATCTTTAGCATTAAAAGACCAAGAAGGTCAAATTAATACAAAGAATTAAGAGGAAAAAGAAAATTAGCCTCAGGGAAGCTAATCACTTCATCCGCTGAGACTACTATCTCTGGGTATTTACATCTAACTAAAAACATGGAAAAGTAAATGCCTTTAAACAGAAAATCCCCCAACTCAGAAGAGTGATTAAACACCATTCTATTCCTATGCTTCTATAACTCCCAAGTTAAAAGCATCCAAAGAGTTATACAAAAGGCTCTTTGATGCTTACCATGCCAAGATAAAGATCGATGCAGAATAAAATTCTTTACCAGTTACTGGAACAATAAAAGAAATCCCACATTATCGAAATAAATTGTGCCAAACCGAGGAGGCTACCTTGCAGTGCATAAGAAGATGATCTTGGCTTTCTAATTCAGCACAAAAAAACGCATGAAGTCGAAGACACTTGTAGAAGGTTACGCTGGACCAAAAACAACCTGGTAGGAAGCTTGACATGTAAAGCCATCCAAGTATTAAATTTGACGTTAGGAAGTGAACAAGATTTCCAGCAAATATTATAACATTCCTCATGTACATTAGAACCTTCCCACGCAATATAAGCCTTAGAGAAGGAATTGCAGGTATAGTCACCTGATTTTTTAAGCTTCCAAGCCAAGATATCCTCTTCATTTTGTCTTAAACACACTCCTACAATAAGAGACCAAAGTTCAGTCAGACTTTCCTGGTCTGTTAGGCGAACGCTTGGAGTCTAGAAAGGACGTCCATCTGAATAGCGTAGCTGTTACAAGCCTTCTTGAATGGTAACAACAATATTTGAAACTAAAGAAGCAAGGAGGGAACAAACAATCAAGAGCAGCACCGTCATGCCAACCATCAATCCACAAATAAATATTGATGCTAATCCCAACTTTGAATAGAACATTAAAAATAAAGAAGTTCCAAACTGATGAATTTTGAAAACGTAAGGCCCTTATACCTATCCATATATGATAAAGCTTGGAAGGATTAGCTTCTATCAAATCTTCCCAAGTTGTCACACCGGATAAAACTGAAATCAAAGAGTTCCACAAAGAATTCAGAGGTCCTTTCCTGAGACGTCGGCCAAAACCATTTTAAGAGCAGTCTCGAATTATGTGTAGTAAAGGAGGTAATGCATAGACCTCCTTGGACAATCAAAATGGAAACAATCTCCCAAGACACCTATCCTCTCCCGAAAGGGTCCCCCTTCCATAAAAGTTGTCTCATGTATCTTTTAAGCTTACAAGTAATGACATATAAGTCATTTTAAAGATTGACAATAAATAAATTGGAAGGCTTGTAAGCTCTGACTTTATAAGGGTGAGCCTGCTCACATAAGAAATGGATGAGCCTTTCCAAAGTTCTAATTTCTGAGTGAATCTATTAACCAACGGGTTCTAATGACTTATACGTAAGGAAGACGAAGAAAGAGGCATGCCAAGATAATTAAAATGGAGAGATTCAGTCTTACATTGCATGAGGGAAGCACATTGAGAGGTAAAAAAAGTCATCCACCACAATCCCTATAAGAGAACTTTTAGAGAAGTTAATTTTGAGCCCTGAGATGAGTTCAAAACATCTAAGAATTCTCTTGAAACACAACAAATTATCAAAGTTGGCTGGAAGGAAACATAGGGTATCATCTACATACTGAAAAAGTGAAAGCTGAGTTGATGAGGAAATCTCTAAGCCTTTCAAATAGTTGACCCAAATAGCCTTTTCAATCATCCTATTCAAACCCTCCATAGAAAAGAGAGGAAATGGGACAAGGGGTCACCTTGTTTCACACCTCTTTGAATAGAAATTAGCTTGAGGGGTGATCCATTAACAAAAAAAAAGGTGGAGGAGCTGTGCCAACAATTAAGAAGCCACTTAATCCATAAATCATCAAAACCCATACACCTCATAACTTTCTCTAAATAAATCCACGAGACATTATCAAAGGCCTTTTGAAAATCTAGGTTGAAAAGAAAGGAAGATTGTTTCTTCGTATGGAGATAGTGAACCACTTCAATAACCAAGAACCAACATCCATGAATTTTTCCTGCCTTAAACAAATGCAAATTGAGTTAGAAATAACAGAAGAAATAACCTTGCAAAGACAAAAGGATAAGACCTTTGTCAAAATCTTATAAATGCCACGGATCAAAGAAATAGACCTAAAATTCCTAATTGAAGAAGAATCGGGAATTTTAGGAATGAGCATAGTGTAGGAGCACTTGAGATCTGTTTGGAGAATTCTAGTTGCATGAAAGTCATTAAAGAACTTCACAATCTCATCTTTCAAGAATTTCTAAGCCCAATGGTAAAAGAAGAAATTAAAACCATTCAAGCCTGGAGATTTGTTGGCACCACAAAAAAGGACTACGGCTTGTATTCCCTCTGTTTTGAAGGGTTCGGTCAATAATCTATTATCTTCTGGCTGCACAGAATTAAAACAAAAAGGTAGAAAGGTCAAAAGGAACCTCTGAAGATGCTCTAAATAACTTTGAGTAGAAATTGTTAATTACATCCTTAATAACAACGGGATCAGAATGGGGCCCACCATCATCTTCAATCACTGTGATCCTGTTGTTCCGAAAGTGAAACACATATTTTCTTTTATATATGTAGAGATAATATATGAAATGTTGATTAGGAAGAAAATCTGCATTTCATTGACTTTGAAGATGAAGATGTTCGATAATATGAACCGTTGCAATGAGTTTTTCTTTCACTAGGGCTTTCTTTCTAAATTTAGTTTAATTAAGTTTTTTTTTTAATTTTAAATTTTAACTTAGCCAATAATGCTGATGTGATAAAATATGATGAGATTGAAAGTTTTTATTGGCTTAGTCTATATGAGAGGTGGTAAGTGGCGGAACTAGAATTAAATATTAAGGGGGACCGCCGGCTAACATTTTCTAAAATGACTGATTTTTTTTAGTTAATTACACCTTATATTAATGTTGAAGGAGAATTTATCGCATTTAAATTCACTTTTTCCTTGGGAAAATTTATTCATAATTTTAATTTGTCCATATTATATATAAATTGAAAAATTGGCATAGAATTTTTTTAAGAAAAAGTTGATAACATTTTTTTGTTAAGCCAAAAACTAATTTCTTTTCAATAAATTGAAAATTTCTTACCTATTTTTAGAGTATAAATCAGGAGGTATATGTATTAATTATTTATATAAATTGTAAATAACTAGCTCTTGTTGTAAATATAAACTAACCCTTATTGTAAAACATTAACTTTTTCATATAAAATACACATGTTATTCCCCTAAAAAATACACATGTTATTCATTTACTAACTATAGTATATACATTTAATGTAGATAAGAATTCTTCTTACACTACTAAAAAAAGGCAATTTAGCGACCGAATTTTCCATCGCCAATATGTAATTATTTCCATCACTAAATGAAAATAGCGACGAGCTAGAGACAAACAGTTTTTGTCGGCCCACTTCGTCACCATTTTATTAGCGACAAAAAACAGTTCGTCGCCAAGTTTGCGACACAATTTCTGTCTCTATTCTACGACCACTTGGCGACGGAGGAAGAACAAAAAACATAGCGAAGTATCTGCGAGCACTTGAAGATAGAATGGGGTTCGATTGTTTAGTCTGTAATCCGTTGCTAATATGTCACTAATTTTCAGACATTTTGCTTACGAAATAGCGACGTATTACATTTCTGAGCTCTACGTCACTTATCCATCACCAGTTGGTCAGTAATTGTGTGATTTATTATTTTCTTTATAATGAGGTTCATTATTAATTGTTATATATGGTTTTTATATATAGTATTCAAATAATAATTAATAATATATATATATTGAAATAAAAATTTACAAAAGTGAATATATACAAGTGTATATAATATATGAGCTATATGTATGTATATATACAAGATATATATGTCAGTAGAATATTAACAAAATGTGACAAAAAATGTGTAAATACATAATTGACCAAAAGGGAAGATGATTGATCCATCACTCTAAACCGATCGTATGATCGTCATCATGTCTATTGTCATCTAGAGGTCTAGTGCCAGTGCTAGGGCTAGCCCCAGTGCTAGTAGGAGGGTCTGTTGGAGAAGGGTCATCTGACTGACTAGGTGGAATGGGATCAACTGGAAACTCATCAGGATAGTCGATGCCGTACTCACGACCTTTCTGAATAAGCACATGTATCTATCTATGGAGCAACTGATCTTGAGTAGTAGTGTCGCTCTGGATAGTGCTCATAATCTCCTCCATAATCTGTCTACGAAGATCAACAAGACAAGCCCTAGTCACCTCCTGCATCGCCTCTCGAAACGCCTCCATCATAGGGAATAATGAATGCTCAGGTCTTGGATGAGTAGGCGGAGTACCAGAGGAAGACTGGTAATGGGCATTAGATGCGGATCCAACTCCGTACACTAACTACTTCTTTTTTCCCCTAACGGCCTTTAACCAAAGCAAGTCCTCATCAATAAAAGCACCAACACCGGGAGGTACACTGGGATCGCCACCATGATCAGCTGCTGGTTAGGTAGAAGAAGAAACTCCAATAGTAGAAGAAGCAGCAGCATCTCTAGCATGGCTAGCGTGGGTAGCAGATGCCATCAGCTCCTCAAATCTAGCCTAAAGAACAAAAAAAAAAAAAGAAACAAATTAGTTAAGTAATCTAATTAAACCAATAACAATGGTTAGTATTTTAAAGCCTACATTTTTATTTTATTTTTAAGTAAAATGACCTAAATTTATCATTTTCTTTTAACATGTACCTAAATGTAAACAAAAGTATATGTAGGGGTTAAAATTTTTTCTCGGTCGAAGGGTGGGAGAGGGGGGGGGGGGGGGAGCAACGGACATATCCGTTTATAATTAAAAACAGACCATTTTTAATTCCGGTTAGCGACGACGTTTTTAGAAACGGATAAATCAGTTTCTAATTTTGGAAAATCCATTTCTAAATCGGTTTAGAAACGGATTTTCCAGAACTAGAAACGGATTATGTCCGTTTCTAATCTGGAAATTTCTTGTAGTAGCCATTTCTCCCAATATACAACCTCTTTTGATGTAATTCAAAAGCCATATGAAACTATACTTCAAGGGCTACAACACCATAAAATTTCATGTCAAAATTCCATCTTTAGAATTTTTGGCGTCATTTTGAATATGACCTATCTGCATAGTCTTCAGCATTCAATCTTGAGCATAATTCACTTAAAATTCTATAACTCTCAAAATAATGCTCCAAATTGAATTCCACTTTTCGATATTGAAAGTAGACATCCATAGCTTTCCATCCATATATAATTTGACTATATATCATTTCAATAGATGTGCCGAAAGCTACTCCAAAAACTTGCTTAGTGTGCCGTCCCACAATTGGCCTCTTTGAATTTTTTCAAAGCTTGATTCTTCAATCAACCTTAACCATTACCAAAATCTCCAGATCACATCCTAATGTTAAAAACTCCAAGCTCTCACCTTTTCCCAATTATTTTTTTAGGATAACAGTTAAACATATCCAAGCACTCACCGAAGCTCATGATCATTCTTCACCATCACACTCAAGAACTTTATCATCTTAAGAGCTTTGACATCTTTTATAAACTTTATACACTTTCCATTACTTCAATAATCTTCATCAACAACTCTCATATGCTTGCTTTGCTTCAATTACCTAGAAAAGTACTTAGCAAACATATTAGTATTCACTACAAGAAAAACGGAAATTTGAGACGGACGGATTCGTCGCAAATTTGGTATTTTCCATCACAAAATATCATTTGCAACGGATTTTGCGACAGACACCCGTCCATCTGTAAAAACCTTGACGCAGATTTTTTGCGACGGATTTCTTGAGTCCGTCGCAAATTTACAACAGAATTTGCGACGGATTTGCGTCCTTTGCAAATATTTTTACAGATTTTTAAAAATATTAATTTAAATTATTTAAAAAATTTTAAAAATTAATTTTAATAAATTAATTTATTTAATCACCTTTAATACTCTTCAAACCATATTAATTCTCTCTTTAAACCTCATTATTTTGCCAAATCACCCAACTTCCTAGTAGGTCACCCATCTTGGGAGTGATCTGGGCTAGCACGTTTAACTTTGGAGTTCCTTCAATCTGTCTTTCATTTGTGCTGTTGATGATTTCTGTTATATCTTATATCAAAATATATTTACTATATAAACATAAAATTATACTTAACCAAAAAATTAATAATTATAGTTATAATTATAATTATATTTACAATTAGAATTAATTTTAATTAAAATCAATGTATATATGATTAATATTATATTATAAGATACTTATTAAT
>CANYLF011481067.1:0-10374 GCA_948193215.1 Bocquillonia castaneifolia | reverse complement strand
ATATTACCCTTCTTTACTTTAAAATAAATATCATTTTGTTAAATTCAGTCATAACTTAAAAATTTGTTGAAATGTTTATCTTATTTTGCTTTATTTACACATATTACAAAAGTTTCCTCAAAGCCATTAGTAATAGGATTGCGCATTTGGTTTAAACTGATATGAAACAAAATGTTTTTGTACTTATAAAATTAAACCTAATTGAAATGTATAAAAAAATTTAAAATATCAAACCAATTAAACCAATCAGATTAGTTTGGTTGATTTTTGATTTGATACAACTTTTACATATAACTTATATGGATTTGTTGGTCTAAGTTGTCTCAATCTTACTTATTTTGAGCTAACAACCTCTCTTAAGAGTTTGATAAAGTTTCCAAGTGTGTAGGACAAATTTCAAGAAGTATCAAGCTAGATTAGAAAAGTGACTCATAATTCCCGGTTACGAGGAAGGAAATCACCCCCGCGACACAAATCGCACTAGTGATCCAATTCATTGCCCCCGCGACTAAAGTGCCTCCAAAGTGCCAAAACCTTCTGTCCCAATCTTGCACCCGCGATTGGATGAATCGCCCCCATAACCAAAGTGCCTCCAAAGTCCAAAACCTACTGGTCCAATCTCGCGCTAGCGATAGAGAAGGTCGCCCCCACGACCTAAGGGAAACCATGCCTAGTCATACGAGGATCGCCCGCGTGACCCAAGTGCAGACAAGGAGGTTTTGCCTCAGAGCCTGAGCCATGACTAGCAACCGTGGCACTGTGTGTTCAGCTGCGGGGCTGAAGTGGTAGTCGCCACCCGAACCGGCATCGGGAATGTCTTACAAGGTGTACACCCCTATTCCTCTCAAGAATACGAAAGGTACATTGACCCCAAAGATTCATGGATCCGACTTATCAATTCCAGAGCATGATTCTTTACCCAATACTCCTAGTATTATACCAACCTTCATTCCTTCTAACAAAGCAGTAAAACACATATAACAATTATAACCTACCTTTTACATATACACATGCAAGAGTGAGTTTCTAATAATAAACAAGGGTTAATTTTAATGATTACCAACCATTAATTAAAGTTAATTTACATGCAAAAGTGATAATAAACACATAACAACCAACACAAAAACACAACCTAGGGTTTCTACCATTTTAGACCTAAAATCATTACCAAATAGCATTATTAACCAATTTTATACATATACATGAATCTAAACATTACCAAAGAAGGTTCAGAAGCTTACCTCATCGCTGCATTCCACGTGAAAGCTACTATACACAAGTGATCCTCGCAAAACAGCACCGAAGAAACAACAAGAGGGCCCAACGCCACTCAGGAGACTGGCGTTTGGGCCCAACGCCACTTACCTACAGGCGTTTAGGCCCAACGCCACTCCTGCTTGTGGCGTTGGCTGCCAGACAACATGCAGCATGCACGATTTGATGAAAAATGCAATTTTCAGGGTTTACCAAGCCCCAAAAATGGTCAAACAAGGATGAAAATTCATAAAACAAACATCAAAACATATGAAAATGCATGAAACATTGCAAAACAACCTAGATTTAAGCATGACATGCATAAAACACAATAAACATGCAAACTTTGTAAATAAAACATCCAAAGATTTAATATAACTTTACACAAAACAAATATGTACATGCTTTAAAATAACATTTTTAATGCAGATCTGACACGAAAACATCATTTAAAACAAAAAAAAATGCAAGCTTTACAAGTGAAACATTGAAAGATTTAAACTTTACACTTAAAACCTGTAAAACATGCAAATTTTATGCATAAAACAATAAAAGATTCAACCTTTAAACATAAAATGTACAAAAGATGTAAACTTTATTCAAAAGATTTTAGAATAACATAAATAAACAATCTTTAATCATTAAAACATGCAAAGAAACAACTTTACATAAAAGATGCAACCTTTATGCATGAAAACTCAAAAAACATGATTTTTATACAAAAGAAATGAACTTTATGCAAAAGAGACAATTTTTACACAACAAAACATAAAAAGAAAGGCTTTTATGTATGGAAAACATTCAAATGACATCAAACACATCAGATCTGAAATCAAAACACAAGAACATGCAAAAGGATGCAATTTTTAACCTTTATAATGCATTTTCATGGCATAAAATGGTGTTTTAACAAAAGAAACATGCAAAGACATGAATAAAACACACAAACAGAAAATTACAGCAACACACCATTTCATTTAACATGTTTATGACATACAAAACATGAAAACATGCAAAGAAACAATGAAAAACAAAGAAAAAGTAATTTACCTTTCAAGGAATTGGCTTGGAAGCGCTTGATAACCCTCAGATCTTTGTTTGAGTGACTTTTATATTGCTTTTTGTTGATTAAAGGCTACTGGAACTTGGCTTTAATGGATCAGAAACTCCAAACCACCTATTTATTGCAAGATTCAAAGAGTTTTTTATGCTTGTTTTGTGAAAAAGTAAATGTTGTGTTAAGATTTTCTTATCTATGAATGAGTTTTAGAGTGGTGATATCGGTAATCAAACCCTAAAATTCATATGCTCTGGTTGCCTATCCCTAAAACCTAGTTTTAGACGTATATTTATAGCCGGTTTAGCTTAAAACTTAAGGTAGGGTTACCACAATCAATTTCCTATTGAAACTAAATGACTTGAGCCTAAAGCAAAGGATATTTTAGACAAAAATAGCCCTCCAGAGCTTTGGGACGCATGTACGACTCGTACGGGCCATTCTAGGCCGAAACACCCCAAAAATGGGCTTTTTACAGCTGAAATCGTCTGACTGGCATTGGGCACAATTCCACTCTTCAGAGGCCCAATTCCACTCTTCAGAGTGGGTTGGGCCCTTTTGGGCTTCCAAATGTCCGATTTTGCAAAAACGTAAAACTGAGAAAATGTGCGGAATGGCCTCAACTACCAACCATCAAAATTTCAAGTCATTTGGACACTTATAGAAAAAGTTATGATGAAAATTATCTAAAAAATGCATCGTTTATGCTTAAAACAAGACTTTTGGAGAAAAACGTGTTATGCAAGCTTATAAAACACTTAAAGCAAGGTTTTGTAATCTCTAAAGAGCAAATTTCAACTCAATTCATGCGACTTAGAACATGAACGAACATCACTAGACCTCCGAGCCGCTTCCGTATTGCTACATCAAAAATTAGGTGTTAACAGTTTTCCCCCGCTTTGTCGGAGGTTTGTAGTATTATCCAATAATATGGAAAATGACGACAGAGGCAAAACACATAATTTTAAAAAAATTACGTACCTCGACTTCGGTGTGGGAAGCTTAACCTTGGACCTCGGCTGCCTTGGCTTAACTCTACGGGGATTTACATGATTAAACTCTCAGGGTTTTGGATTTTGATCTCGGACCTCAGCTGCCTCGACCAGCTCCATGGGGAAATATGAAATTCAGGAATACTATCTATGTGAAGAATTGGAATACTATCCAAATGCAGAAATACTATCATGGCTTAAGAGTTGGAGTACTATCCAGGTGCAGGAATACTATCCTGGTTGCTTCACTGGGGGAATGTCTACTTACCGAGACTTGGATTCTGACTGCCACTGGGGACGTTTCTTCTTTTACCAGAATAACTCCATTGGGGAAATAAAGGTATTCTACTTTAGGGAAAGAATTTCTTGCCTTGATTAATAATCAGATATTAGAATAGCTCCACCAGGGAATACAAGCCTATCTGAGAAAATTGTGCTTGAGACAACTCTGCTGGGGAAATCTTTAATTCTGATGAATCCTAAAAGAAAAATCCTTAAAATATTTATGGCGTCACTCATACTAGGGAAAATTATCTTTCAGATATAAAGTTACAATTTATATGCTCATGCTCACTCCAAATATCTTATAGATTTGAAATAAGAAAAGAGACCTCTGAAAAAGAAATTTCTATAATGTCTGTCATCTCTTCTGTAATCCTCTATCATCTTTTGTCATTCTGACTGAAATTGACTATCATTCCTACTCTTCCTCTAAAATTTGCCCCCAATTGGACTCAAAGTGGCCTCTTTTGGCCTTAATTTTGATCTAGGACCCATTTGCCATCAAACTTCTATCCTTTTTTGAAAATTTTCTTCAGGGACCAAAATGGTAATTTGTTGAATTGGCTATTATAAGTGGTGGGCAGCCCTCTCATTTTTCAAAAGATGTCAATTTCATTTACCCAAACTTTAATTTCCTCTCATTTCTTCATTTCTTAACCAAATCGCTTCAAACAAGAAGCAAAATGGCTGAGGATTTAGACTTAGAACCCATGTGGAACCCGATTAGCCTCTTTCGGGTTAGTGAAGAAGTATTACAAGCTGATTCTGGTGGAATGTAGAGCGGAGGCAGGATTTCTCCACTTTCTAATGCCAGATTTGACCTCTACAGCTCGATTGGAGACCAGGTAAGTGTCCAAACACTTCAATTTGATCCAATTTTGACTGGGCATTGTGAAATTTATCGGAAATCTGCAAAATAAACCTGAATTGGCCGCCAACAGGATTGGGCTAAGCCCAACGCCACTGTCACAACAACGCCACTTTTGGGACTGGCACTGAGCCCAGTCCTAGTCCCGGCAGTGATTTTGATCTTCGAACAGTCCTCCGATGCATGTTTTGATGATTTAACATGTAAAAATAGACTGATATATGCAACTCATGGATGATTTAGACATGATTTATGTATTTTATGGACAAATTATGATAATATGTGATGAAAATGATGTTAAATGAATAATTAATGTATAAATGATGTTAAAGTGATGTATATATGAATAATATATGAATAATGACTGAAACGATTAGCAATGAATGGTTATAAATATAAATGATTAAATATAATATAATTGTGCATAAATGAATGCTAAAGACAATTATGTATGAGTGAATGTTAAGTGAATGTTCAAATGAATGTTTTGTTGGCTTTCAAAGTTAAATATACAAAATGCATGCAAGAAATTAAATGACTGAATTAGGAGATATACCTATTATTTGTTTTGCAGGGGGATGAGACTACCTTTACTTATGATAGAAATTTTTCCAAGGTTCGAGCAGTCTGGAGAGGATTATCTCTGGGTGTATAGGCCTTAGTGCTTCAAGCTTGATTTGGCCCTCTTCTTTCCACATTTCCTGAGAATGTGGATGAGCTTGTGAGCTCTCGTTGTGATCGTCGTTCCATGCAAGCGCTGATGGAGTGATGGTTTAATACTACCCATATAATCCAGCTGCCATGTGGGGAGTATACTTTGTCTCCAGCTTCTTTTTCTGCCATTACAGGATTAGCTTGTGTTGGTGAGTAGATCTTCTAGGATGGAGGGATATACTCTATTCATCGTAATGTCCAGAATGAGTATATCTTCAGGATGCTGGGCATGGTTTCAGGGTGGAAAAGCTATAAGAAGCTCTACGTTGATGCACTTGCTAGACACCTTTCAAGCTACAGGCCAGAGTTCGACTAGAGGTTCGATCAGATGGCTCATGTCTTCATCCTGTATTTGCTGGGTAGCACTATCTTCTGTGATACGAACTCCACCATCAGCTTACATTTCATCCCTATTCTGAGAGACTTTGAGCAGATGAGCGGGTATGACTAGGGCTCCCCTGCTTTGGCCTATCTATACCTCTGCATGGACAGGGTTTCTTGCGGTGCTGTGAAGTTTTACGGCTTCTGGCATGCCACTCATGTGAGTTACTTTGGCTCTTGCTTTCTTTGATTGCTTTATTTATTTTATACTCCTCTGACTCTTCTTTTGCAGGTCTGGGCTATTGAGTTAGGCTTGATTTTCCAGTTCTTCCCACTAGAGCATCGTTACACATTCCCTGTCCTTAGACGTTGGGGTCTACAAAGACTGTGCATTCATGCTGGTGACGTCAATGGTCATCGCGTGTTCCTTAACTCGCTAACTGCTTCTAAGGTAAAACAAATGGAAACAAATTTGTTAGTTCAAAGCAATTGACGTGAATTTAAAATACTTACCTTGATGCTTTCTATTTTAGCTTGACAGGGGATGGATGGGCCCGATGGAAGGATTGCCACCCTATGCCATTACATCCTTACCCAAGGATGACTTGAGGATTCTTTTGGAGGGTCCAGGACTTAGGATGTGGTTCCTAGGAGAGAGGACACGATGCCAATACACAACCAATTTTTGTAGGAGGCCTCGCAATCCACCCATTGAGATATTATGGGGGCATGAGCTGACAAACCACACCTTGGATACAGCTCTTAATGGTTTTGAGTGTACATCCTTTCTTTCTCACTCTAAGGATTATGCTTCTTTCTTGCATTCGAGATGCCTTCCGACTTTGCCTTTATCACCCAGGATGCTTGCGAAGGTAATATGCCATATCTTTTACTTTTCTGATAAATGTACACCTTTATAGCATGACTAACAATCACTTTCTCTTTCTAGATATCTATGGGTGTGTTGACCTTCTCCAGCTCTGATGAGGACAAGGATTATGGAGATTCTGGGGGTTCTGATGATGATGATGACTTTGCCCCCAATCCTGGGCCAATTGTTGCTCTCGGGCCGAGCAGGAGGACCCGTGCTTCCACTAGAGGAGCTATGCCGAGTTCAGAGGCTACTAGACCTCGTCCATCCAACTATTCATCCAACAGTCGAGGGGATATAGTGCTAAGCCATATCATAAAGTATCCTGGGCTATCAGTTCATCATAGGACTATTTCCGGTCTAGTTGAGCATACTTTCCGTCCTACAGCTGATCATTCCATTTCTTATACAAATGGATGTACCCATGTAAGCTATCTTGACATTCTCTCTTCAATATATATTTGCATCCAGATCCTGACTTTTATTCACTCAGGTTCCTGTTGATGAGGTTTCACGACTATCATCATACTTTCAGGCCAGTAAAGCCCATCTGGTGGAGACTTGCGATTCATGGAGGCAGGCCTACAGCTTCTCTTACAGGATGATTGCTGAGTTGAAGGCTCAGCTTGCAGCATTAGACATTCCAGCTGAAGGAGCTGGTGGGACCCAGACTAGTGAGTAGCATGCTGGTAATGAGACTGAGAGTCAACCAGCCTGTGGTGGGAAGGAGGACTCTGAGGAGTCTGAGGAGGAGGAGGAGGATGAGTAGATGTCCTTGTTTCTATTTCTAAACTTGTTTTTCTTGATATGTACCTGTATTTTATACACTTTGTACACATATGTGGGTGTATGCATGGTTGTTAAACATTATATATGCATGTATGTACATTTCTTATACTGCTACGAGTGAATGCATGCAAACTTCCTAGTTAATGCTCATGATTTTGTAAATTTATGCATGCATGTATGTCTTTCTTATGATTTCTAATCATGTATGTATGAAATGTTGTGTATGTAATCCTCCTAGAACTTCAAAAATCTGCGACAATCGTTGAATCACCAAGAGGAATCATGCCAAGGCCCAACGCCACTCAAGGGAGTGGCGTTTGCCACCAATGCCACAGAGGGATAGGCGTTTGGTGGTGACGCCATCAACTGGCGTTGGTCTATAACGACAGTCCTTCGTCCTTAGGCTTTTCTTCACGATTTTTCACTCTATTTTGACTCCTTTTCTAACTAGGACTTCCTCAGACCTCGTGGACTATTAATAGAACCTTCTAGAGTAGCTTTGAACCATTAAAGAACATCAAACAAACTCCTTAGAAGTTCTCCTAAATTGCAAACATGTTCCGAAAGTCTGCAAACACTCTTAGAAAACATCTAGGAAGCATGAAAACGGAAACTTGGAATTCCTTGGACCAATACCACCTAGCAGAGTTTAGAGCTTTCCTGAATTTCCCATTCGACATCAAACTCCTTCATGCAGCTTCAGAATGCTGGAGTGTCAAACATCATGTCTTCCGCCTCAACGGAGTTGAGCTATGCCCCCTGTTTGAAGAATTTGAAGGCAATCTTAACAAGCTATACCGTTCCAACGCTCTAGCATTGCCTTCTGCTTATAATCAAACTTTGGAATCTCTAGCCGGTTTCTTTGGAATAACTCAAGATCAGATACTTCCATGTATTGAGGGTCAATCTCTTATGACTCAACCCCTGTTGGAATTGGGAAGTTCTAAACCAAAGAATAGCAGGTTTTGGCAAAGGATCACTAGCTTCTATTTTTATGCACAATTCCTACTAGTTTCCGCTGAAGGCAGAGGTAACTTCCAGATTGCTCATATTCTAGAACAAGTTGAAAGTGGTCATAATCCCTTTTCCCATCATATTGGCTGACACCATTGTCGGTTTAGATTCTGTTAAGCATACTCAATGCCTTCGAGGCAGCCCATTACTTCTCCAGGTATGCATCCCTTATCTTGCTTCTATGTTCTCTTCTATTGACCTTGATTGATTTATTCCGACACTTCTTTGACCAGATTTGGTTAAAGGAAAAGCTAGGTGTACTGATGCCCCCAGCGAGCCCTACAACTTATAGGCCTCGACGGTTTCAATCTAGAAGATATGTGCTATCCAAGACTAAACGTGCTGCATTAGAGATTTCTGGCGGTTGGACCAACTTTCTCCTATCCAGGAATGAGGAGTCGATCTACTGGCATTGTCCATGGTGGAAATTGATCTTTGTCATTACTTCTGTGAAAGACGACTGTGTGCAAATTGCCAGCTTCGGTACTGTCACCTTTTATACCCTATCCAGAGTCTGTAGGCAGTATGGCATGGCTCAAAGAATATTGCATCCTGTTCCATCTTTTACTCCTTATATTGTTACTCCATTCTTCTTGAGGGAGATTTGTTCTTGCTGGGCTAGTAGATCTTTTGCAAGGAATCTGAGCTTCACCCAAGGACCAACTACTGATGATGAATACAAGGTTTGGGTTGATCTTGTAAGTGTTACTGTTGACATGTTCATATCATTACAAATATGGATCTCATGGCATGGCTTTATTTGCAGGTTGAGCTATCTACTGATGAAGGCAAGGGTGTTGAACTGTATGTTACAAGCAAAAGAAATAATGCAAAAAGAGCAAGAGAGGATGCAAGGAAGGAAATGAATGGAAGCTTTGATAATATCAAGTGGCTAAAGAAACACAAGAAGAATTAGGTCTCATAACCATTTCATTCATTCATGCAATGTTTTAGCTTTTTAGT
Source organism: Bocquillonia castaneifolia (assembly GCA_948193215.1). Classification (NCBI taxonomy): domain Eukaryota; kingdom Viridiplantae; phylum Streptophyta; class Magnoliopsida; order Malpighiales; family Euphorbiaceae; genus Bocquillonia; species Bocquillonia castaneifolia. Next base: position 1,249 of record CANYLF011481067.1, on the reverse strand, counting down.
TATGCAGAAACAGAATCAAGTACTATAAGAAAATTTGATATTTTTCTTTTGCAAAGGATTCATTTTATTAATATTAGCACAATAAGCGTACTTTAGCTTTTACACTTGATATCACTGATTCCTTACTTTCTTTTCTCATTGCCTTAATTTTTGCCTAGACTGCCTCTTTGTGAGGTGTGCACCTTAGCAGGCTTTTTTTTGCCCTAAATTTTGCCTAGAGTGCCCTTTTGCAAGGTTTTCACTCTAACGGGCTCCCTTATTTTGTATGAGCCACCCAAACGGGTTTTTAACTCATCGGGATTTATTATTTTCATATATTTTTCTAGAGGTAGTATTTCTTAAGACGATCCAGGTTTATAGGCTATTCGAACTCGTTCCCTTCTAGATCTGAAATCTTCACAGCTCCCTTAGACATGATCTTCTTGACCAGATACAGACCTTCCCAATTTGGCCTGAACTTCCCTCGAGGATCAAATGTAATGGGTCTGGCCTGCTTCAATACCCAATCTCCTTCTTTGATTGGCCTGACTCTGACTCCCTTGTTGAAAGCCTTTGCTATTCTTTACTGATATACTTGCATGTGATGGAGAGCTTTCTTCCTTCTTTCCTCTAAAGACAACAGCTGCTTATACCTTGCTTCAGCCCACTGTGCCTCAAGAATTTGAGCATCTAGTACCACTCTCAGTGATTGGACATGGGATTCAATTGTCATTACTGCTTCGCCTCCAAACACTAATGAATACGGTGTTTCCCCTGTTGCACTTCGTATGGTTGTGTTGTAACCCATGATTGCAAAAGGTAGTTTATCTGCCGAATCCTTGTAGGTCTTCACCATTTTGGCCAGGATCTTCTTAATAGTCTTATTAGCTGCTTAAACTGCCCTGTTAGCCTGTGGTCTGTAGGGCGAAGACTTGTGATGTTCAATCCTTTCCTTTTCTAGCAGATCTGCAGTTTCTCCTTGGAATTGCACACCATTGTCTGAAATAATGTGATGCAGTTTCCCAAACCAGTTGATGAGCTTTTTATTGATGAATTCAGCCATACCTTTTACCGTGACCGTTGGTAGTAAGATGGCTTCCACATACCTTGAAAAGTATTCAATGGCCACTATAATATACTTTTGGCCATTGTAAGATGTTGGCCTTATCTCTCTAATGATGTCTATCCCCCAAGCTGAGAATGGCCAAGGAGATGTTAAATTGTGAAGCTTGATTGGTAGCAAATGTATCTTATTCCCGTGACACTAACA
>CANYLF011480857.1:0-11498 GCA_948193215.1 Bocquillonia castaneifolia | reverse complement strand
AAATAAGGTATTTTAGGCTTTATATTGTTATGTCTTAAAAACTACCTATTATTTTGAGACAAAAAACAACATAGCAATATAAGTGTTTAATGTTAGTAAAGAAAAATGAAAGCTAAGAGTGAATAATGAAAAATCAAAGCAAAGAGTGAAAACTGAAAAATGAAAGAAAAGAGTGGATAATGAATAATGTTACCTCAATCACTATTATATATACTTTTTTTCTTCTTCCACAAGAAAATAGCAATTCAGAGACACTCGAATTAATTTGAAAAGTTAGGAATACTAAAAGGCACTTAGATTAATTAGAGATTAATGATAATATATATTAAGAGAAACTTAAATAAATAAATAAACTTTAGGAATACGATAAGTCAAAAATCTTTAGGAATTAATGCAATAGGTCAAGAACCATTAACAATTATATTAAAACATTACAATTTTTTTTCCAAAAGGAATAAAATAATCTTATAATAAAAAAACTAAATCACCTTTCATTTCATTTCTCAAATTTATACCATGAGGTTTTTGTCTTTTCAAATCTAATGCAATTCATCGTCTGAATCTTGCTTGTTTAAAGGCTGAAATTCTTGAATGTCGTTCATATCAAGGAAAAAAAACACAAATAATTATGCAAATATAAAACATCAAAAAATAATAATATAATTATTTGATATAACATTATATAACATTCAACTTACGTAGTATTTAAGTCGAATTGTTAACACCATCAAACTTTCCCCTCTTCAAATCTAGTGTTATTCTCCGTTGGAGGCTTGCCTTTCTATAAGCTAGGATTTGAGAAGATCTTTTAGGATCTAAACATAAAAACGAAAAAGAATACAATGAGAGGCTAAAATTCTCGAATATCGTTCATCATTTAGGAAAAAAAACCCAAACAATTATGCAAATGTAAAACATCAAAAAGTAAAAATATAATTATATGATATAAAATTATATAAGATCCAACTTACCTAGTGTTTGAGTAGAATTGTTAACACTATAAAACTTTCCCCTCTTCTAATCTACTGCTATTGTCCGTTAGAGTCTTACCTTTCTATAAGCTAGGATTTGAGAAGCTCTTTTAGGATCTAAACATGAAAAAGAAAAAGAATAGAATGAGAAATATATTTATATCAGGTACGGGAACTACATAAATTGAAAAAAAATTAGAGATTCACCTTGTGAAAAAGTCTCACTAACATCAAAAATCTTTTACACTACACCATCTTCCATATGATGGAGATTTCCAACTTTTAATGACAATGATGACGGCTCAAATTTGCATTTCATCTCTAAACAAATATTTCAAAGAGATTTAAATGAAAAGGACAACTTGCGAAGGGAAAAAGGTGAAGCAAAATAAAGAACAAACGCCTACGAACTATCAATTTATAAGAAGAAAATTATGAACAGGTTCATTAATGACTTGGAACTCAAAAGACAAATAACCTGTAATACCCGTGATTTTTACCATTAATTTTCTCCGGAATAATTTATTTTAATTCAGGATTAATTAATTAAGTTCAAATTTACTTTCTCAGAATTTAATTAATTGATCTGGTATTAAATTAAATGGTTTAATGATCAAAACTTAAAAATAATAGTTCGGGATGTTATTTTAATATAATTTTCTACACGAAAGTGTTAAAATATTATACGAACTCGTGTTTAAAATTTGGGGTCAATTTGAGTTCGAAATAGTAAGTAATTAAAGAAAAGGATTAAACTGAAAACACAAAACTTCAGTTAATATACCCAAATCAGCTGTCAGGCCTAATTGCAAACAAAAACTTCAGAGAATTATTACTGTTCAAGCCCTTGATTCTCTGAGAGCGGTCACTGTAGCACCTAAAATTTAAACCGTTCGTTCTCCCTCATCCAGTCTCTGATTCAAGCAATTCAAGAGTTTAAATTATAGCACTCGGAAAGATCTATCCATCCATACTGATAATTGTAGCAACCGTTGATTATAGAGAGAGAAACGAGCTTCACAAATTTTGGTGGTGTTGGCCTTCGTCGTTCAGGCTCCTCCGGTGTCTGTAACTCAAAATTAAAACTGAGAAATTGTAGATCATGAAAAATAGAGTAGTTTAGAGTCTTGAATCGTCAGATTTAGTGTTAAAACGAGGCTAAACGGAGAAGGAGAAGTTCGCTGGCGCCGATGACTTTGAAGCCCCGATTCGGCTAACTGGTGGCTCCTCAAGGCAAGTGGTGAGTGGATTTGGACTCCTAGCACTTGGACGAGCAGATCTGGAGGAATTGGTGGCATTCCGGCCACCGTAGCCCCACGCACCGCCGTTGACGGTGGCTCGGTGGGCCCCACTCCAGACAGGTCCTGAAATATTTTTTAAAAATGTTATAAATTATTTCAGACAACTTTTGTAAAGGCTCAATAGGTATACAATGTGTAGATTTTAAATTAAAAATTTCAGAAGTTAAAATGCGGTCTATGGAAATCCCAGAAATGCGTGTTAAGTGTCTAGTTTATATGATTAAGCTTTAAATATGTTATTAGGATGTTAAATAAGTTATATTGGAGTTGATTTGATATTTAAATAAATAAGATAGACCGGTCAAATAATTATTCGGATTGTAAACTAACTTAAGACGGTATAAGTATCGGACTAATATAAAGGTTATTAATTGGTATTGATGGACATTAAATAAGTATTATTTGATAGATTTAATGGTGTGATGAATTCAATATAAAAATGATAATAAAATATTATTTGTTATTACGGTAAGGTCTGTTATGATAAATCCGGGTAATTTAGTGAGCTCGGTATGTGGTGGTGAATATAGAAGTGTGTTTGCTTGCAGAAACGGGCTCCATTATATTGGAGAGATATCCATTTTACAGACAAAATGCTTTCAAAATTTTGGTAGAACTTTCTCGTAAAACGTGACGTCGGATTTAAACGATGGAAATATAAGTTGCGATTACGTTAGAGTTAAGTCGATATATATATACGACATGTCTGTATAGAATTCTAGAATTTTTAAGAAATTAAGATATTTCCATTTTTCTGAGTCTCTGTTAATAATAATAATAATTATTATTATTATTATCATTCTGTAGATAATCAGAGAGCCTAAGGAGGGCCGAGTACTTCTAGAGTGCAGGGAGGTGCTCATTCTACTTGTGAGTTAATTTCATATTTATGATATTACTCGTAGAAATTATATCATTATTTTATATAATCGTATTTATAATTTCGATTATTAATAATTATTATGTTTATTAAATATTAAATATTTATATTTACATTTATTATCAAGCATATAGATATCATGCATATGTGGCATGGGAAAGCATTATATATTTATATATATGTTTATATCATATATTGTATATGCATATGATATGATGTGATGGAATGAATATACTTCTGTGATTTTGTGCTTGCGGACGGAGGATAGTTATGGAACGAGCTACCTGATGGGTGTCATCAGGCTGCGTGCACACATGAGTCAGGTATGTTTATGATTATGATGGAAAGATCGGGGCTTGTTCGGTGTAGTGCTTGAACGTCGATCTATTATGATTATTTTGCTATGGCTGTGGCTTGTTCGGTGTAGTGATCGGACGCCAGACAACTTATGGATTAAGAGAACGATAATGGAATAAGAGAACCAGATTTGGTTATGGGGTAGAGGGTTACTAGGTGTTCTACCTCAGTCCTCCTCCTTGATTGTTACGAATGTTGCATTCATTGGAGTGTCGTGTGTGTGTGCGGGTGTGTATATGTGTGTGTGTATATTTATTATGTATGTTGCTTGTGGCTTAGGTTGCATTTCATAAATATGAGATTGACTTACTCAGTGAGGTCTGACTCCCCTCAACCAATTTTTTTTAGGATTGTTTTCAGACCTCGTACGTTGAGATTCTATGCCGAATTCCTACTTCACCGGCAACTCGACGTATGTTTTATCTTATGTACTTGTGTGGTTTTCCCTCTAGAGCTAGAGTAGAACTCTTTGATTTTGATTTGGTTTGAGATGTCATTAGTCGATATTTATTTTATATGATTATCAGGCTGTGTAATAATGATTATATTATTGATATTTTATGAGTGGTATGATGAGTGAGATCCCAGTTTGATTTGCTTGATAATATACTATAGTGTGTTTGAAATGGTGTGTGTGTGTGTGTGTGTGTGTGTGTGTGTGTGTGTGTGTGTGTGTGTATTTTATGGAGTGTTTTATATATTGAGATTGGTATATTTTTATTTATAATTGTCGGTATTTATGAACTAAAGGCTTGATACGGGTTCCGGTAGCATATAGTTTTCCAGTTCCCTAGCGCTGATCATGTACCCTGGGTTTGGGTTGTGACAGTGTTCGTATAGAGCTATTGGTTTTATTTTATAAATATAATTATATAGAGTATCAGAGTCTTCCTTGAAACTACTGCAACATAGGATTCGTATTGTCTTTTGTTAAGTCTTCCTTGCTTTTAGATTTCAGCGTTCTGTTAGAAATTATATTGTTGTTTATAGTATACATGTTTTATTTTCAGTATGCCACCTAGAAGACGTAGAAATGTACCACCGCCACAAGCTGAACAGGAAGATGATGCTAGTTCACAGCACTGGGAAATACCTCCTGCTCTAGACGAACCCGAACAGCCTAGTGCAGAGGTTGACCGAGGAATCTGAGGAGGCGCCAACGCGCTGAAGATGAACCTGAAGGGGGTGAAATACCTGAACAGCCAGCATAGGGATTTGTAGGAGTTTACCCGGCCGCTTTAGAGGCTATGGCTTGGGGTATTGCTCAAGGACTACAACCACCTCGACACATGACTAATCTGGAGGTAACTAGCATGTTTATTAGGTCCTTCAGAGTTCCTTTTGATGGTACGGGGGATGTCCTTGATTTTCTGAATGCGGTAAGGGGACAGATTAGGCTGGCAGAGAATGATGCATAGAGATTGCAGATGTTAGAGAGCTGTATGGAACGTGAGGCTTTAGACTGGTTCATTTTTTCTATTAGACCAGTCATGGATACCATCACATTGGAAGAATTTAAGAGGAGGTTTGAACAGCACTATATGTCACCGAATGTTCAATTTGAAAACAGATTAGCTCTTACATAGATGTCCAGGGAGCGGAACAAATCTATTGAGAGTTATACGAATAGATTTCACAGACTGATGAGGTTTACTGGTCCTTTGGTGCAGAATGAGAATGAGCTAGTCCAGATGTATGTTTCTAGTTTGGGTCTAGAGTATGCTAGCATGAGAACGCAAGGGTATGATCTTGATTCCATTTATGTTGAGGTTATGGCAATCAAACAAAGGCTTAGGAGACATCGCATGGCCCCTGGATCTTTTGGTGCTGATAGTTCTAGATCAGGAAGTCAAAGCAGTGGGTGTGGAGGACAGTTTGACAGGGGTATGCAACAACCCCAAGCGACTTTTTAGGTAGGATCTAGTGGAGGCTAAACTGGTTATGCTCAGCGGATTCCCTCAGCTTCTCGTAAGCATGGCAGGGGGAGACATAGTAGACCTGGACGTAGCAGTGCATTTTTTTAGAGCCGGTAGCAGCAGTAGTGGGCAGAGTACCGGTTATGGCAGTGCTAGTTACAGCAGTTCTAGTTCCAGCCTCAGTTCTTATCAGATTTATGGAAGGGTCCATCAGGGACCATGTCATTTAGCCCCAAATGCATGTTTCAGATGTGGGCAACAGGGACATTACGTGAGGAACTGTCCATTTTATCCTTCACCTAACCAGACATAGTTCCATCTTGCTTCCTCATCATCTAGTGTAGCTCACTCATCTCCTCAACCACGACCTCAGTTTCCTACTCCTTTCCAGGGGAGACCTTATCAGAGTGGGCCATATCAGGCCGGTCCTTCTCAGGGTAATTATCAAATGATGGGCCAACAGGGCCAGGGCTTCGAAGGTAGAAATGGAGGTAGATTTTATGGTAGAGCAACAGGCAGAGGTTCAGGACAGGCATCCACTTCTCAGCTATCCAGTGAAGGTTAGGCTAGAGTGTTTACCCTCACAACCCAGGAGGCACAAACTTTAAATGCGGTAGTGGCAGGTACTATTTCAGTATGTGGTGCATATGCTTTTGTTCTATTTGATCCTAATGCTACCCATTCTTTTATTTCTCCTACTTTTGCATTGAGAGTTAGCTGTAAGGGGACTAGAATGCCGACTCTGTTATCATTGGCCACTCCATTGAGTGAAGTCTTTGTCGCTAATGTCATTTTTTTGATGTGCTTTGTAATAATCAAAGATAGAGAGATGATGGCAGAGTTAATACTCCTAGATGTGATGGATTTTGATGAAATCCTGGGAATGGATTAGCTTTACCAACATTATGCCACCTTGGGTTGCAGAAGGAAAGAGGCGATATTCAGAATGCCTGATGAAGAGAAATTTAGATTCAGAGGCGAGAACTGCAAAAAGCCTCAGAACCTAATTTTTGTTATTACTGCTAGGAAGTTGATTAGAAGGGGATGTTAAGGATTCTTAGCAGTGGTTAGAGATACTACAGTAGCAGTCAGAGATGTGAGTGAAGTTTCAGTTGTAAGTGAATATCTTGATGTGTTTCCAAAGGAGTTACCAGGGTTACCACCTGATAGAGAGATAGAGTTCTATATTGATGTTATTCCCGGAACTGCTTCTGTATCTATACCTCCATATCGGATGGCTCCAACAGAGTAGAAGGAGCTTAAGGAGCAATTACATGAGTTATAGAATAGTGGTTTCATTAGGCCCAGTGTTTCTCCTTGGGGCGCACCTGTATTGTTTGTGAAGAAGAAGGATGGCACCCTCAGACTCTGTATTGATTACAGAGAGTTGAACAAAGTGACGATCAAGAACAGATATCCTTGCCACGCATAGATGATCTGTTTGATCAGCTTCAGGGAGCCTAGTGTTTTTCTAAGATCGACTTAAGGTCAGGGTATCATCAGTTGAGGATCAGAGAGGCAGACATTCCTAAAACAGCCTTCCGTACCAGATATGGTCATTATGAGTTCCTAGTGATGTCCTTTGGGCTTACTAATGCTCCAGTAGCCTTCATGGATTTGATGAATAGGGTATTCAGACCATTTTTGGATAGGTTCATGATAGTTTTCATTGATGATATTTTGGTGTATTCGAGGAGTGCAGAGGAACATGAGCAGCATCTGAGATTGGTGTTGGAGACTTTGAGAAGAGAGCAACTATATGCTAAGTTCTCAAAGTGTGAATTTTGGCTCTACAGTATGACTTTCTTAGGACACATGGTATCTAAGGAAGGTATACAGGTGGATCCAAAGAAGAAAGAGGCAGTGCTAGATTGGCCTAGACCGACCACAGTCACAGAGATCATAAGTTTTTTGGGTTTTGTAGGTTATTATAGGAGATTTGTACAAGATTTCTCCCGTATTGCAGCACCATTGACCAAGCTAACTTAAAAGAATGTTAGATTTGAGTGGAATGAAGCCTGTGAGAATAGTTTTCAGCTATTAAAGGAAAGGTTGACAACAGCACCTGTGTTGACTTTACCTTCTGAAGTTGATGGCTTTGCAGTGTATTGTGATGTTTCCCGAGTGAGGTTAGGGTGTGTGTTGATACAGAATGGGCGTGTAGTAGCCTATGCTTCTAGACAGCTAAAGAATCATGAAAAGAATTACCCTACCCATAATCTGGAGTTGGCAGTAGTTGTATTTGCATTGAAGATCTGGAGACACTATCTATATGGTGTACCATGTGAAATATATACAGATCATAAAAGTTTAAAGTATATATTTCAGCAGAGTAACCTGAATATGAGACAGGTCAGATGGTTAGAGTTGCTGAAAGATTATGATTGTTCGATTCAGTATCATCCGGGAAAAGCAAATGTGGTAACAAATGCTTTGAGTAGGAAATCAGCTGGAAGTCTTGCTCACATCAGTGTATAGATGAGATCATTATACAGAGAGATAGATCAGTTGTTTGATCAGGGTTTGCAATGGTGGTTGGATGTATCTAGATGTTTACTTGCCCAATTCAGAGTCAGATCTGTGTATTTAGACAAAGTGAAAGAAGCTCAATTGCGGGACCTAGAGTTACAAAAAATTATTACACAAGTACAAAAGGGTGCAACTGAAGAGTTCAAAATTGATGGTGAAGGTATGTTGAGGATGGGTAACAGAGTATGTGTTCCGAAGGTTGATGATCTATACAAAGAGATCATGGACGAGGCACACTATTCACCTTACAGTGTACATCCTGGTGCAACCAAGATGTATCATGATCTGAAGAGCATATACTGGTGGAGTGGAATGAAGAAAGATATAGCAGACTTTGTGTCCAGGTGCATGACTTGTCAGAAGGTGAAATTAGAGCATCAGAGACCTTATGGGTTATTGCAGTCACTACCCATTCCTGAATGGAAGTGGGACATGATCACCATGGATTTTGTGACTGGGTTACCTCGCACTTGAAGTGGGTTCGACTCTATCTGGGTGATTGTAGATAGACTGACTAAGTTAGCTCATTTTATACATGTAAAGAAGACCTATACTGTGCAGAAGTTAGTTGAATTGTATATCTCAGAGATTGTATGATTACATAGAGCTCCAGAGTCGAATGTGTCAGACAGAGGTTCCAATTTTACCTCAATGTTCTGGAGTAAACTGCAATCAGCTTTGGGAACCAGACCGAATTTTAGCACAGCTTTTCATCCACAGACTGATGGACAGTCAGAGAGAACTATTCAGACTCTAGAGGATATGCTACGGATGTGTGCAATGGATTTTGGTTAATATTGGGATCTTAATATTCCATTGATAGAGTTTGCTTATAATAACAACTATCATGCGAGTATTAAGATGGCATCGTTTTAAGCACTTTATGGCAGGAAGTGTAGATCTCCATTGTGTTGGGATGTTGGTGAGAGACAGCTGACTAGACCTGAAATGGTTCAGATTACTTCAGAGAGAGTTCCATTGATACAGTAAAGGTTAAAAACTGTATTCAGTAGGCAGAAGAGTTATGCAGATCTGAAGAGGAAAGATGTTTCCTTTGATGTTGGAGACTGGGTATTTTTGAAGGTGTCACCTATGAAAGGTGTAATGAGATTTGGTAAGAAGGGTAAACTGGCACCGAGATACATCAGCTCGTATCAAATTGAAGCTAGAGTCGGTGAGGTGGCATACAGATTGACTTTGCCACCAGAGTTATCCAGAATTCATCTAGTATTTCATGTGTCGATGTTGAGGAAATACATATCAGATCCTTTACATGTGATTGATGATGTTGAAATTGGAGAAGATCTGAAATATGATGGGTATCCAGTAGCTATCATTGACCAACAGGTGAGACAGCTACGATCCAAGTCGATTCCAATGGTGAAAGTGGTGTGGAGAAACCATTCTGCTGAGGACTGTACCTGGGAGTTGGAGCAGGACATGAGAGAACAATTTGCTCACTTATTTCTACAATAAGGTATGTTTACATTCGAGGATGAATTTTTTTAAGGTGGGGAGAATGTAATACCCGTGATTTTTGCCATTAATTTTCTCTAAAATAATTTATTTTAATTCGGGATTAATTAATTAACTTCAAAAATAAATTTACTTTCCCGGAATTTAATTAATTGATCCGGTATTAAATTAAACAGGTTTAATGATCAAAAATTAAAAATAATAGTTCAAGATGATATTTTAATATAATTTTCTACATGAAAGTGATAAAATATTATACAAACATATGTTTAAAATTTGGGGTCAATCCGAGTTCAGAATAGTAAGTAATTAAAGAAAAGGTCTAAACTGAAAGCACAAAACTTCAGTTAATATACCCAAATCAGCTGTCGGGCCTAATTGCAAACAAAAACTTCAGAGAATTATTACTGTTCAAGCCCTAGATTCTCTAAGAGCGGTCACTATAGCACATGAAATTTAAACAGTTCATTCTCCCTCATCCGGTCACTGATTCAAGCGATTCAAGAGTCTAAATTATAGTACTCGGAGAGATCTATCCATACATACCAATAATTGTAGCAACTGTTGACTGTAGAGAGAGAAACGAGCTTTACAAATTTTGGTGGTGTCAGCCTTCATCGTTCAGGCTTCTTCGGTGACTGTAACTCAAAATTAACACCGAGAAATTATAGATCATGAAAAATAGAGTAGTTTAGAGTCTTGAATCGTTAGATTTGGTGTTGAAACGAGGCTGAACGGAAGAGGAGAAGTTTGCTAGCACCGACGACTTTAAAGCCCCGATTCGGTCAACTGGTGGCTCCTCTAGGTGAGTGGTGAGTGGATTTGAACTCCTAGCACTTGGACGAGCAAATCTGGAGGAGTTGGTGGCATTCCGACCACCGTAGCCCCACTCGCCGCCGTTGACAGTGGTCTAGTGGGCCCCGCTCCAGACAGGTCCCAAAATATTTTTTAAAAATATTATAAATTATTTCAGACAATTTTTGTAAACGCTCGATAGGTATACGATGTGTAGATTTTAAATTAAAAATCCCGAAAGTTAAAATATGATCTATGAAAATCCCAGAAATGCGTGTTAAGTGTCTAGTTTATATGATTAAGCTTTAAATATGTTATTAGAATGTTAAATAAGTTATATTGGAGTTGATTTGATATTTAAATAAATAAGATAGACCAGTCGAATAATTAATTGGATTGTAAACCGAGTTAAGACGGTATAAGTATCGGACTGATATAAAGGTTATTAATTGGTATTATGGACATTAAATAAGTATTATTTGCTACATTTAATGGTGAGATGAATTCAATATAAAAATAATAATAATATATTATTTGTTATTATGGTAAAGTCTGTTATGATAAATCCGGGTAATTTGGTGGGCCTGGTATGTTGTGGTGAATATAGAAATGTGTTTGCTTGCAGAAACGGGCTCCACTACGGTGGAGAGATATCTGTTTTACAGAGAAAATGCTACCAAAATTTTGGTAGAACTTTCTCGTAAAACGTGACATCGGGTTTAAACGTTAGAAATATAAGTTGCGATTATGTTAGAGGTAAGTCGATATATATATATACGACATGTCTGTATAGAATTTTAGAATTTTTAAGAAATTAAGATATTTCCATTTTCTGAGTCTCTATTAATAATAATAATAATAATAATAATAATAATAATAATCATCATCATCATCATCATCATCATCATCATCATCATCATCATCATCATCATTATCATTCTGTAGATAATCAGAGAGCCCAAGGAGGGCCAAGTGCTTATGGAGTGCAGGGAGGCGCTCATTCTACTTGTGAGTTAATTTCAATTTATGATATTACTCGTAGAAATTATATCATTATTTTATATAATCGTATTTATAATTTTGATTATTAATAATTTTTATATTTATTAAATATTAAATATTTATATTTAACTTTATTATCAAGCATATAGATATCATGCATATGTGGCATGGGAAAGCATTATATATATATTTATATATATGTTGTATTATATATTGTATGTGTAAATGATATGATGTGATGGAATGAATATGCTTCTGTGATTCTGTGCTT
>CANYLF011480453.1:0-14409 GCA_948193215.1 Bocquillonia castaneifolia | reverse complement strand
CAGCATGTGTAATTCACGCTCCACTGCCCTGTGAGAGACAGATTGATCACTATCAGGCAGGTGTGTTTGTATTTTTGCAGTAGCAGTTGTGTTTTTTTTCCAGCCTAAACTCATAATAAATTCCTTTGCTTTTTCCTATTTGTGCATTTATTGTTTTTTTTTTTTCCTTTTTTCAGTGGCAGGGGGGCAATTTGTACTTAGGAATAAATATCAGGTGGTCCTTTGCGCTTGGGATCAACGCCCTTGTGACTGAGAGTGGGAGTGGAAATAATTACTACAAAGATGGCATGTACGGGCGTAAGAGTGGGGATTAGGAAGAGAGAGAAGCAGTGACAAAGTTTGGTCCCTTTGTGAGATTTGTTTTAGGTAGTTGATGAGGGAATCAACTGAGTTGGTGTTTGGTTGTGAAGATAATTTACCTTTTTAATTTAATATTTTTTTTTCAAGTTCTCTTAACTGCGTTGGCACGGAGAAATCTGAAATTGAGTTGCGTACAGGAACCCGTCCTTAATGGGACGGAAAATCTCCATTTATTTTAGGTATTTATTGTCTTCAAATAAATACGACTCCTTCATGAAAGTTGCAAAATCTAAATTAATTACTAAATAGGTTTTAAATAATTAGTTCGTAACTATAAGAAATAAAATACCAAAACTAAGCAAAAGCATAGAATTCATGGTAGAAAAATTGAACTATTGATTTGTAACTCACTTTTCAGGTATTTATTGTCTTCAAATAGCCACGACTTTTTCATGAAAGTTGCAGATGTTCATTTTATCTTGAATTTAGGCTTTTAAAGCATTCAATTTCAAGTCTTCTAACTCAAGCTATGGCCTGTCGAATATGGTGAACTTTCAAGCTATGAATTTTACATTTAAAAAAAGAATTTCCTACAAAAATTCAATATAAATACGAATTTAATTTAAATAAACTAACTACTAATTCTACTCTAATAATCTAAATTGATTACTAAATGGACTTTGAATAATTGATAGCTATAGAAAATAAAACACTCAAACTAATAAAAAAATAAATAATTCATATATATACCTTCTAAAATTTAAAGTTTTAAATCTTCAGTCTATATTTCAATAACTTTAAATGAATAATGAAAAATTTTATTAAATCAGTTTCATTGTTTTAATCTATTTATATCTATCAAGATTAACTACAGTTTTGCAAAAGTTCTAAAACGATTAGAAGTTGTGTTAATTAATTCCAAATAGTTAATTATTTTAAAATTTCGATTTCAACCAAGACTACACATAACTTCTGATTTGTAACTCACTTTTCAGGTTTTTTTCATGAAAGTTGTAGATATCGATTTATCTTAAATTTAGGCATTTGAATCACTCAATTCTGCGTCTTTTAACTCAAGTTGTGACTCGTCGAATGTGCTGCACTTTCAAGCTGCTAATTTTATATTAAAAACCCAATTTTATATGAAAAGTAAATATAACTTAGAATTTAATTTAAATAAATTAATTAATCACTAATTATACTCTAATAATAATAGAAATTGATTACTAAATGGACTTTATATAATTAATTGATGGCTATAGAAAAGAATCTAAACTAATTAAAAATAAAGAATTAACAGTTAAAAAATAAAAAAATTACATACATTTTTAAGTTTAGGTTCAATCGATGTTTTAATAGTTTGAATGATGGAAAAAATTGTGAAATTAAATTCTTGAATTAATAGTTGCAGCCTTTGAGTTTTTTATCCACCATGAAATTCTTCTAAGATTTCTTGTTTATTTTTAGAGAGAGAAAAGAGATATTAATTTTACAGCCTTGGTTTCCATCTATTTATAGTGCTTAAACACTAACTAAGGCTGCTCACAAATCCTAGGATGATTATAACTTCTTTTAATTAATTCTAAATAATAATTTCTTGTAAAATTTGGATTTTTCCTAAGACTTCACAAAGTGTCTGATTTGCGACTCACGTTTCAGATATCTACAATCTCCAAACGAGCACGACTTCTTCATGAAAGTTGTAGATCTCGATTTTCTTTTGAATTTAGAATTTTAAATCAACCAATTCTAAGTATCCTAGCATAAAGTTGATGCACTATCAGACTGTGAATTTCACATTAAAACCCCAGATTTCCTATAAAAATTAAATATAAACTCAAATTTAATTTAAATAAACTAATTAATCACTAATTATACTCTAATAATAATCTAAATTGATTACTAAATATACTTTAAATAATTAGTTGATGGCTATCTAAAAAAGAAAATCCAAACTACTCAAAAATAAAGAATTCACCTTTAAAAAATAAAAAAAAATTATATACCTTTTTAAGTTTAGGTCTTCAATCTTCAATCAATGTTTTAATAGTTTGAATGATGGAGAAACTTGTGAAATTAGATTCATTGTTCTTCATAAAGGAAAGAGAAAAACATAATTAATCTTGAATTAATCGTTGAAGCCTTTGAGTTATCTTATTCACCATGAAATTCTTTAAGCTTTCTTAGTTATTTTTAGAGAGAGAAAAGAGAATAATTTTCTAGCATTGGTTTCCATCTATTTATAATGCTTAAACCTTAACTAAGACTCATCACTAATTCTAGAATGATTAGGACTTGTTTTAATTAATTCTAAATAATAATTCACTGTAAATTTTGAATTTCCCCTAAAATTGCATAGAGTGTCTGATTTGCGACTCAATTTTTGGATAACTACAGTCTCCAAACACCCATGACTTCTTCACAAAAGTTGTAGAGCTCGATTTTCTCTTAAATTTAAGCTTTGAATCACCCAATTTTGAGTTTTCTAGCCCAAGCTATGGCCCGTTGAAGTTATTGAGCTGTCAGACTACGAATTTGATGCTAAAACTCTTCTAAGAAAACGCAAACAATTAATATAAATCTAAAATTAATTTGTATAATAAAGTGAAATTTAAATAAATATATAATTTTATATCTTTTAGTCCTTATAAGATATATTTATAATTTCAATAATTTATAATTTTAAGATTAAATTTAACTCAATCCATATATTATGTTAGCCTTTTTGGGCATTTATCTTTTATTTTGATGATTGGTTAAAATCCTAAGGCAATCAATTCATCTAATATTTTTTGTAAAGTCCTTTTTCAGAAATTCTATGTGCAATGGGTAGTTGCACAGTATGAAACGGGCCATTTTATACTGAAACGGGCAGTGGCACATTATGCAACGGACCATTTCATATTGAAATGAGATGTTACACTTTGAAATGCCCCGTTGAGTCAGAGCATTTGGGAAAAATGAAGCCAAGAAGAAGCTTTAGGGGACACGGTCCCAAGGGTCTTGCAATGACCCAATAAAACGGACCGTTTCAGGGTGAAACAGGCTATTACTACAGCAACGTTCCAGGGTTACGGCGTGACAATTTACAACAGCCAGTTCAACGGCCCATTGTAACTTAAATTCCAATGTACATATTATGTTTTAAACTCAAAATAAAGAAGAAAAACGGTAAGAAACATAATGATTGAAGCTGCAACATTCTGGAACTCAAGAAAGGATATAAAACAGCTTCTCTAACTCATTTAAGAGTTAATTAACAACTTTCAATTTGTGAATTAATTACAATTGCCTCAATTACATAAAAACCCTATTTTTCTTATTATTCAAATTTTTGTTGTTAATTGTTGAGCCTTGGGTGCTCAGTTTGGATTCCTTGTAAAGCTAGCTCTTAGGGAGTGAGGTTTAGGAATTGTTTGTTAAAGGTTTAAGTGTTGTCCTAAAGATTAAAACACTTACGTTAAAGGGTTTCTAGTGAGAGAAACACTTGGGTAGGTTTTTGGGTTAACCTTGTTAAAACTCAAATTGTATATGGTATAGTATGAGCCGAAACACTTGTATTTGGTTGAATTGATATAGTGGAGATCCCAATTGATTATTGGGGAGTGGGCATAGGGGTTCAGTTATATCCCGAACCACTATAATTTCTTATGTTGTGGTTTGTTTGTTTTTTCCACTTGGATTTAAATTTTTTAATTATCAACCAATTCACCCCCCCCCCCTCCCCTCTTGGTTGCCCAAGGGATTTTAATTGGTATCAGAGCTTAGAGCTTGCAGAATTCATCCTTAAGTGGTCAAGCTAGATCAAATGGCACAGGAGGCAAGCACAAGCAATCTTAGACCTTTCTTTGATGGCACCGATTACCCACTTTGGAAGCACAAAATGGAATTCTATCTTGATAGTGAATCCATAAATTTGTGGGATGTAGTTCTTGATGGTTGGTCACCTCATATGACGAAGGAAGGGAACAAGGAGATCTTAACTGCAAGGAAAGATTGGACTAAAGAGCAAAAGGAAGCAAATGCAAAGAATAGAAAAGTCGCCACCATTCTTCTAAGTTCCTTATCAAGAGAAGAATGTTATAGAGTTCAACGATGTGATAGTGCTAAAGATGTTTGGGAGACTCTACAAAATTACCTTGAAGGCATTTCTTAAGTTTGTTAACAAAAATGTCAAATGCTTATCTATGAGTATGAGACATTTAAGTGCAAGCCTAATGAGAGAGTGATGGAGATGACAAATAGGATCACGGACATCATCACCAACCTTAAGAAACTTGGAAAGATCTATTCCAAAACCGACATCAATCACAAGATTCTTAGAGCTCTTCTAAAGAAGCTTTGGGAATCAAAAGTTACATCCATCAAAGAAACCAATGATCTTTCAACATTGTCAAATGATGAACTCATAGGAAAGCTTCTAACCTATGAGATGGAAAATGATGAGGATGAGAAGGAAAACAAGAAGAAGTCAATTGCCTTTAATGCTCAACAAGAAGAAAAACCCTCTTAACAAAAAGAAAGAAGCTATCATCATCGACATCAAGATGAAACTAGTGAGAGTGAAAGTCAACTAGAAGACAGTGAAGTAGAGAAGTTGACTAAAGACCATGCTCTTTTAATGAGTAAGGCTAACCATAGTGTAAAGAAAAGTGGTAGAGCTAACTTCAAAAAATTCTTGAAAAATAAAAGCAAAGTCACGTGCTATGAATGTGGGAAAAGTGGGCATGTGAAGAGTGAATACTACAAGCTCAAAAGGGAAGGTTCTTCATCAAAGAAGTTCAAGGAGCAAAAGGAAAAAGAGAGCAAAGAGATAGGCATCATGGATATAAAGCACAATGGGATGGAGTAGAAAGTGACTCCGATTCAAGCAGACAAAGTGAAAAGGCCAATCTTTGTCTCATGGCATTCGAGGACTCTTCATATGAGGCAATTTACTAATCTTCTCACTTTAGTAATTTTGATGATGATGATGAATGTGATAAGCTTAATGTGATTGAGGCTTTAAATGATAAGTGCAATCTATTTTTTACAAAAATGAAAATTTACAAAGAAAAATGCACTAATCATAAAAAGAAATGGATGAGCTTAAAATGGTAGTAAATTCTCGTAAATCATCTAGCGATGATCTTAAGAAGACATTATAAGATAATCTTATAGCTCTATCTTCAATGAGAACTCTTGAAAAGGAGAATGAATCATTGAAGGAGAAGCTTGAGAATGTCAATAGTACCATTTCAAAATTTCACAAAGAAAAAGGAGATTTAGATAACTTATTAATGTCTCAAAGATCCTCTTCTATAAAATATGGACTTGGTTATGAAGGAGCATCTACTTCATTAACCAAACCTATAAAATTTGTGAAATCCTTAACCATTCAAACCTTATCCTTAGACGCTCCAAAAGTTGAGTCTATAGCTTCTAAGACCTTAACTAATGGAATGCTTAATCACATTCATCAAAATATGCCTAAAAAGCTTGAGATAAATAAACCAAAGGTAAAGGTTATACCCAAGTCTAAGGTAAATTCAACGGATGCTAAGCCTAAAAGTTATCCAAAGAAACCAAAGGCTAAGATTACATCAAAGCCTAAAGTTCAATCTCATGGCTCATTTAAAGGTAAGCCAAAATTCCATACCAATAAATTTGTAAAAGCTCAATGCTTTTATTGTATGTTACATTGTCATGTGAGGAAGGTCCAATTAAAACTCATTCTAAAGGACCAACTCAAGGTTTACCCTTAAGGACCCAAGTACCTTTGGGTACCTAAATCTTTGTTTGATGCATGTTCTTAGGTATGCTTGAAATCCACTAAGCCAAACAACAAGTGGTACATGGATAGTGGATGTTCGAGACATATGATAGGTGATCCAAATCTTTTTTTTAAGCTTAGAAAAGAAAAAGGGAGGAGATGTGACTTTTGGTGACAATGCTAAAGGAAGAGTTATTGGCATTAGAAAGGTAGGTAGTCCTAACTCATCTTCTATTGATGATGTCTTACTTGTGAGTAGTTTGAAACATAATCTCTTAAGTATTAGTCAATTATGTTATAAAGGCTACAAAGTATCTTTTGACTCTAAATCTTGTGTGGTATCCAAACTTATGGATAATAACACAATTTTCAAAGGAGAAAGAATCAGCAATGTTTGTATAATTAATTTGGAGAACGTAACTAATCAAGATGTTAAATGTCTTATTTCTATAAGCAATGACTCTTGGTTATGGCATAGGAGACTAGGACATGCTAGCATGGATCTCCTAGGAGAATTATGCAAAGATGAACTAGTTGTTGGTCTTCCTAAGATCAAATTCTCCAAGGATAAAGTTTGTGGACCTTGTCAAATGGGAAAACAAACAAAATCATCTTTTGCATTTAAGAATAATATTAGTACTAGTAAACCTCTTCAATTATTGTATCTTGACCTGTTTGGACCTGCTAGGAGTGCTAGTCTTAGTGAAATGTTTTTATGCATTTATTATTGTTGATGATTACTCTAGATTCACTTGGGTATGTTTCTTAGCTCATAAAGATGATGCTTTTTATGCTTTTAAAAATCTTGCAAAATGAATTCAAAATGATATAGGTGTTTGCATTTCTACCATAAGAAGTGATCATGGTAGAGAATTTGAAAATGAAAGTTTTAAAAGTCTTTGTAATGATCTTGGTATTTCACATCAATTTTCTTCTCCTAGAACACCTCAACAAAATGGGGTGGCTGAAAGGAAAAATCAAACATTGGTTGAGATGGCTAGAATAATGCTCAAGGAGTATTGAAGGAGCCGACTAGACTGTGCTGGGCTGATCTAGACTGTGGTCTAGTCTATTGAGTCCGTAACGGCTATGGCTATGTTTCGTATCAGTCCTGGGGGTTGGTTGTGTCGGTCTTCTCAAGTTGGTCCTACACAAAGAGAAGAGAGGTCGGACGGGACAAGTGTCTCGGGTCTCACTCTGACGCTCAAGTTAGTTGAGGTATTAAATGTGGTAATAAATGAGCTAGAAGTTGGAATCCTTTACCTGTAGAATCTTGGAGTATTTATAGTGTTCCTACGTGCGACATGTCACTTCTGAGGGTTGCCAAGTGTCCTAGTAGGGTTGTGAGAGTGTTTAGTGTGACTTGGCTTTGGGCTTTTATTGGGCTCTTGGGCCTACTCTATCACTAGTCCCCCCCACGAGAAAACGGCTCATATAGACATTTAAGTCTGTTAGGTGCGGTAATAAATGTGGGCAAGAATGGATAGATGTTCAAAATTGGTGCGAAAAGGCAAGGATGGTGCTGATTTCGGAGTGTTGGGTGGGTTGGGTGGGCTATTTTGGTCCTATTGATGTGTTTAAATACTTGAGGGAGGGTTTGTGTTTTTTCTTCTATTTCACCATTTGCCTTTAGCTTTGGCTTTTCTTTGTAGAGGAAATCATTAATCAACTGCCTTATTTTTCAATTTAATCATTTCTTGTGTTGTTTTATGGCCTATATCAAACGTACGGCTAAACCTATGCATCCTGCTCATATCGATCCTGCCAACAGGAACACTCTCCGCTAAAGAATGAACCAATAGGAATGCCTCACTGTTCCCACCGACTTGGAGAGTTGGCATCGTGTCTACCAGATTCCTGACGACTATATCTTGTCTTGTCCACCGCGTGAAGTATCTGCGCTGGTAAGTTCTTGGCCAACGAAGATAGTTTTTTACCACGAGTAGCTTTAATCTGGTTTGTTGTTCACACTTCCCTATTTCGTTTCTTCTTTCTGTTAATATTTCTGTGTCCCTTTGTCTCAAGTGCATCTGAATACGATCTGTTTGTTGTTGGTGCTTCAGGAACTATTCTCTGAGCAGAAAGAGCTTTTGACCACTGACCACCTCCTTCATCATTATTACCCCACCCGTTACGGTTCTAGTGCTTTCGTTCTACTAAAGCCTAGGCGTTTTACTTTTGCCATCTTGGAGTCTGATGTAGGAACTTCCTGGCAGGGAGTATACGCTTATGTTGAGCATGCCGATTTCAACGACCTGCCTAAAAAATGGAAAGTGACTCTCCTTGACCGCCAGGCCAACACTCTTACGCCTCATGAGTTCATCTTGTATGAGACGATCAAGGAGGTTGTTCGATAGAAGAAACGTTTGGCAAAAGAGCTAATGCGAGCTCTCGTCCGTTGAGAGGAAAGTGCTTTAGGGGTTTCTAGGCAGCCTCAGCTGGCCTCCAGGATCAGGTTAGAGTTGCGTGCCTTCTTCGTGATGGTGTTAAAATAACTGATCCTTTTGACTTAGGGGTGGCGAGGGGTTTGATGCGGTATCCCCAATTTCAATCTTTTAAGGGGTCCTTAGTTCCTACCAGCGGCGCTTCATCGGGCAATATCCATTAGGGTGATGATTCTTTAGATTGGATTGATGAATGGTTATCAGCTTCTCACCAGAAAGAGCTACCTCGGCCTTCCCACATGACTCAAATGGAGAAACATTTGGTGAAATACAGGGTTGGAGTTATAGATGCTTCTGACTCTCTTGGCGGTCCTAAGAGACTGGATTTGCCTCCCGTTATATCCACCAATCCTTCAAGAAGAATGGATCCGCCTTTCACCACTGCTTTTAGGCTCCTTACTGGGTGAGGTACTGAATCTAATCCCACCGTCCCTGCTGTCACTTCCACCCAACCAGGCCCAGGTGTTACAGCCTCTGCCAGTCTTGTGCCATCTGCTCAAGTAGATCTTAAAAGGAAACGGGCGGTAGTGGCAATTAGCTCTGGGAGGAGATTACCACTTGAAGCGACAGGGGAGGATGAAGATGATTTCGCTCGGTTCCCTTTAGGCAGCAACTATTGGGACCCTTACATCGGTGATCAGATGATGCATTTTATCTCCCAGTTTCGCGGTCCTAGCCATTGGCAAGAGGATTATACATTTGATACTTTGTGTCGGGGTATAATCAATCATAAGCTAGAGGAAATGGAGGGGATCTTAATGTTGGATAGTTATCGTAGGCGGTCTTACCATAAATCCCTTATGTTGGATGGAGAGAAGATCGAGCTTGGGAGGCAGCTGTCGAAACTCAAATCCTAGCTTCAAACGGTAAATGCTGCTTTTCCAAGCCTCGGGAAGATCCAGGCTGAGAATGATGAGTTGAAGAAATAGCTGGCCGCTTCTCGGCAAGAGGTGGAGCACTCGAACTGATGCCTTACTCCTATTATAGGTGGTTTGGAGGTGGCGATACCCGAAGAAGGTAGCTTTCTGACTCATCCTGTCGTTGAGGGGCCCCTAGCCTCGCCGCTTCAGATAGAGCTTGCCCGACTTTGCTAAGAGACAGAAGAGTACCAGGCTAAACTTGCCCGAGACAATGGGCAGTTGCTAACTGAGAGCTTATCTCGGTAAGGCAAGCGACTGGAAGATCTTTGCCGGGCTAAGTTTCCAGACAGTGATCATTCTTTCTTCTCTGAGGTAGATAAGATGGCGGTAATTAGGGAGTGTGGCGAGGAGATTGTGAGGTGGAATCAGGAAAAGTAATGTAATCTTGTAATTATCCATTCCCATGTATGCATGTATATTTATAACCTATCTATTAATAACACTTATTCTTTTTATTGTACTCTTGAGTATGCATTTCCAGTGTCTTTGGGTATCTTGAATTTTCCCTCCTTTTTGCATTTTTGACTCTTGGGTTGTTCGTGCCTTTTCATTTGATCTCTTGACGTGGCGCAATTCTATCATTGGGGTAGTTATAAAGTTTTTTCTTCAGCATGTTCTCCCACTACATCATTAAATGCGATGAGTGATTTTACTGTAGTACCCTCCAACCTCTTTGGAAGTGGAAATGTTGCCGTGGGTTTTTAGGGATAGAGGAGTAGTATATATAGTGGTATTGTGTTAGTAACGTTTCTTTACTTTTGTAATTTTTGATTTTTAGAGTGAATTCTTTTGTCTTAACTAGAAGACCTCCGCCTATAGTCATTCTCTGTTTCTTGTATCTGGTAAGTGTTAATTGCTGAGAGTGTGTCTAGGGGCTATTCTAGGTCTTCAAGTAGTGGTGGAAATGGTGGTCCCTCTAGGTCTTTGCAGGCAAGAAGAGTTGGCAACCCTCAGAATCTAACTCTCGTTAAACCTGTCACTTCTACTGCAAATATCACGGCTACTGGAGAGGATACTTTGGTTGCTGGGACGGGTGAAGTGGGTGGAGCTGTACCTTTTCAGCATATTGGGGAGGCAGCTGTGGCGGCTCGAGAGCCTGACGTGGATTTCGGGGTGGATGAGGACATGGTTTTCAAAGCTGGCCCTCCTACAGAAGCCTTTGTACAGCACATAAGTTGTATCAGCGGGGTTGGGCTAAAAACTCATGAATGTTGCTTTCCTACCGGTTTTGAGTTGTTCACTTTAAGTGACTACTTCTCCTGTTTGGATACTTATAAGGCGAAGTCGGCGGTTGTAGCAGTGGAACAATTGGAAGGAGGTCTGCGCTTTCCTTTGGATTAAATCTTCAACGATCTATGTAAAACATATGATTTTCCTATCAGTCAGCTTCACCCCAACTCTATCTGCCAGATCTGTGTCCTCACCGAGATCCTCCATAGGATAGGTTTGTCACTGACTCTTTCCCACCTCAGGTCATTTTTTGTTGTGACTAAGAGGTTAGCGATCTCGCCTTTTGAACTTCTAACGACCAGGGCCCATCGGGCCTTTATTAGGAATATGCCGGAATCCATAAAGTCTCTCGGTCCAAATTTCATCCGGGTAAAAGATTCGTCGTTGAAGGATCTACCTTCAAGGTGGAATTTTGTGGACTCGGCCTCTTTTTCCAAGCTTTTCACCTGTTCCAGAAAAGTCCTCTCCTGACAAGAAGTTTGCACTGAAGTTGTTGGAGGGACATACCACCACCACTGGTCGTAGACTGAATTACAAATATTTTATCAAGTCGTATATGAGAAATCATAGGGAAGGTGGTTTTAACAACCTGACCTCTTATCTAACCGATGAAGGTCGGTGTCTTGGGTCTCTGTGGGTGAGGTTCTTGATGTTTTTTATTTTTGCTAATTTTACCAATCACTACTTTTTCTCTCTTTTTTGTAGCGGTAACGGCTATGGATTTCAGCTTTTTAAAGGACTTGATAAGTGAGGTTGATGCTGCCAAAACAGTTAGGCAGGAGGAAGAGACGGCAGGAAATTATGATCCTCCTCTTGACGACACCTTAACCTCTCATCCTCCTGCCGACACTGGGAAAAGAAAGGGAGGGGATCAGGCTGGCGATTTGCCTGCGAAAAAGAAGAAGAGGAGTGAAAAAGACTGGGAGAAAAGTGTGCAGTCTCTCAAAGGTCGGGAGGACAGTGTGCAGACTCCTGGCAAAGGGGATCAGGAGCTACATGAGGCTATTGAACTTTCCAACAGCAAATTCGATATCGTTGCTGCTGAACATGTGAGTCTCCCTGTCAGTCCATTGAGGTCTGTCAGACTTCATATCCATGACTACTTCAGGAGGCTTCCCGGTGAGTGAGTGCTTTCAATTGACTCCTATCCTTTATGTTCAAGTTATTTAATCAAGGTACATTTTACAGATGATGGGCTTCTAATACTATGTCGAGACAATGGGCGCTCTCCTTAATCAAATGAATGTATCTCACATTCGCTTCCAGAAGTCTTATGATGATATGTTGGCGCAAGAGGAAGAGGCTGAGCGATCTTTAAGGAGTCGCGATGATGAGATACAGTGCTTGAAAAAAGACTTGGAATCCTCAGAAGCCGAGAGGAAGGCCTTAGCCATTCAGGTACAAGATCTTGAGCAGAGGCTGGATCATTCTGAGAGTTCCCTTAATGCTGAAAGGAAGTACTGTTCTAAGATTACTCAAGATGCCATAGCTTACATCCAGGTGCAAGGAAACAAGATCTGGGAGCTAGGGAGAACAATAGTTCTGAGTCTGACTCAAGCTATGATGGAAGTAAAGAGGTGCTATTTACAGAGGCATCTTGGCCAATCTGCCAATTCTGCCAACTTCTTAGACGTTTAATTTGCCCAACTTATAGATCGTATAAATTTCGATCTCAAAACTACCAAGAAAAAGGCATCGGAGTCTGGTGAATTTCCCATCCAACTTCCTTCTTGGCGTAAGTGCTCTCTTCCGTCTACTCCTTCCACCCATACTAGGGAAGCTCCTACCTCCTGATGTCTTATTCATAATTTGAGGTTCATTTGTTGAATAGATATCCCCTACTTCTTTAAGGCTCATTTGTTGAATAGATATCCACTGTTTCTTTGAGGCTCATTTATTGAATAGATATCCCATGTTTCCTTTGATACCATCCACCCATTAGCATGATCAATTGTGGCGTCAATAGCATCATTTTGAACAACTGGTTACAATTTTTTCTTCTTTTGTCGCGCTTTTGGGTACATCAGTGTGATCAAACTACCGTGTTGTGGGTTTTGACTTGTTTTTAGGTTTCAACAATTTTGGGTACCGATATAACTTTTGGATGCTGGCGGCTGTGTCGTGTATTGGGGATTATTGGATCTCGGCCATTTTGTCCTTGCATAGTTATTTGCGGGGGCCGTTACCTGTATTTATCCATCTTCCAGTTAGCTATTTATTTTATTGGCTAACTCTTACTATAATTTTCAGAGGAATATTAATACCTTGTCATTATTTTTAATATTCTTTTTATAGCTACTTTATTTTCGCTTCCTGTTTTTATGACTTGCTATGACTAGTGTTCTTGCTTCAGTCACCCACTTTGTGGCGGACGAACCTTATGCATTATGTTTTATGCTTGGTCTTTATCGAACCGGGTAAGATTCCTTTTGGTGAGATTTGAGATTTCGTGTGAGCTCCTATTTTCATTTCATACCTACTTATTACGAGGTGAACTACGATCTTATTAGAGGGATTTTGGGTTTTTCCAGAGGCTAAATTTGTCCACTGAAGGTTTACTTGCCATTGAGACGGGTAAGGTCATGTTAGAGAAATTTTGCGCCTTTTGGGGGCTAAGTTAGTCTATTTCAAACTCACTCCCATTAGAGAGGTTTTAGGCCTCTTAGGGGCTAAGTTATCACCTATTTCAGATTCACTTGCCATCAAGACAGGTAAGGCTCCAGTTAGAGAGGTTTTAGGCCTCTTAGGGGCTAAGCGATTGCCTGTTTCAGGCTCATTTGTCATTAAAATGGGTAAGGTTACCGTTAGAGAGGTTTTGGGCCTCTTAGGGGCTAAGTTGTTGCCTATTTTAGGCTCACTTGCCATTGAGATGGGTAAGGTTCCTATTAGAGAGGTTTTGGGCCTCTTAGGGGCTAAGTTATTGCTTGTTTCAGGCTCACTTGACATTAAGATGAGTAAGGTTCACGTTAGAGAGATTTTGGGCCTCTTAGGGGATAAGTTATAGCCTGTTTCAGGCTCACTTGCAATTGAGACGGGTAAGGTTCCTGTTAGAGAGGTTTTGGGCCTCTTAGGGGCTAAGTTATTGCCTCTTTCAGGCTCACTGACCATTGAGATGGGTAAGGTTCCTGTTAGAGAGGTTTTAGGCCTCTTAGGGGCTAAGTTATTACCTGTTTCCGGCTCACTTGCCATTGAGACGGGTAAGGTTCCCGTTAGAGATGCATAGGAGTAAAGACATTTGTTGAAAAAGTGATTTCATTGATTCAATGTGTTGGAGATAATACATTCTACAGGTAGTATTTTTTGAGATGTTGTACATTCCATGCTCTCGGGAATGGGGTGCCGTCCATGTTTGCCAGGTAATAGGCACCATTTCCCATTGCTTTTGAAATGTAACGACCCGAATTTAACACAATATATTACGGATTTATATATATAATGATGGTAATTAATCATAAATTAAAATTCAATTAAAAATTCCTTTCAAAAATAAATTTTTCTCTGAAAATAGGGTCACAATGATCGTTGTGAATAGTGCAACGATCGTTGTCATATGTGCAACGATCGTTGTGGATGAACAGTGATCGTTGTAAAATACACGAAAATCGTCCAAGAATCCAGTAAGGTACACGAGCTCGTGGGAAAGTAGCAACGAGCTCGTTGCAAATCAGCAACGATCGTTGTGAATAGTGCAACGATCGTTGTAAGCCAAAAATCACCAAAACGAAATTTTTAAACAGAAAACACAGTCTAAAAACAGTATTTT
>CANYLF011479266.1:0-19148 GCA_948193215.1 Bocquillonia castaneifolia | reverse complement strand
TACAACTCAACCAATTAGCATATTCAACAACTTAATCAATCTTATTCTCATCACAACTTTACAATTCAATCAATATATAATCATATTATCATTACACAATATCAAAACTCAACAATTGACACTCTATCAACAATTCAATAGATATTTTCATTCAAGAACATAGCAATCAAACAAACATAGTAATTTCCACTTAATATACTCAAATTAATCGATTAAATACTTTCTACTTGTAGAACCTCCAAATAAAAGCCTTCCTTCACAAATTCCTTCCTTTGAACTTCCCTAAACACAATATTCCATCCAACAACAATTCAATGTCAATTTCATGTCTTAATACACAATTACTACTCAATAATCCTTCCCACATGCATTAATTACATAATTATGTAATAATAACCTTAAACCCCCAACTTCAATATTACCCTTAGATAATAAACAACACAAATTGAGATAAACTTACTTAATTGAGCTTCTAATCCTCCAATTAAGATTCTAATTAAGTTAAGCTCCTCTAATCTTACTTTAATCTTCACTTAGAAGCTTTGAAGCTTCAAAAATGGAGTTATGAAGAAAAAGGAAGAAGAAAGGAAGAAGAGGGAAAGAAATACGTGAAAGGAAGAAAGAAAGAAGAGAGGAATAGTGAAAAATGTGTAGGATTTCTCGTAATTTGTAGAGATAATCCACTAACAATTATTTAATTCTTATTTTTACTATTCCATTTGCCACTTGTCACTTCCCTCTTGTGCCACTTGTCTTACTCTTACATTCTCAAGCCACTTGTCCTCTTCTAGAAATAATCTCCCTACACCACTCCTTAATCTTATTTCTATTAACTATCTAATCCAATTCACATACTTCTTTTACAAATAGCTCCTCAACTTTTCTTACAATCTAGTCCTTCAATCAATCCAACTCCCACCAATTCTATTTCACACAATTATACTTAATGATTCACAATTAATAGAATTGAACCATCAAGAGATAACTCCTCAAATAATCAATTATTGCCATATAACTAATTAACCACCTCCAACTATTATTTCTTTCAATTACACCTCTCCTACCAAGAATCCTCAATCAATCAACCTCAATTAACAATCAAACATACTAATGATGCCAATACTTAATGAAATGATTAATTATACTTAAATGAATAATTAATTGTTAATTAATTATGGACGTTACACTTTCCGGGAAACCTCTAATATCCATCTAGGTTGCCGATGATCTAAATTCCTTGTCTAGCAGACCCAAGCATGTCTTAGACTTTCCAAGTAACCCAAGATGTCCATCTAGATTTGCCAATTTTCTAGATTTCCTTGTCTAGTGAAACCTAGAGTGTCCTAGATTTACCGAGTCACCCCCGACGTCCATCTAGATTACTATTGATCTAGATTTCCTTATCTAGTGGAACTTAGAGTGTCCTAGATTTAGCAGATAACTCCTGACGTCCATCTAGATTGCCAATGATATGGATTTCCTTGTCTAACAGAACCTAGAATGTCCTAGATTTAGTAGGTAACCCCCAACGTCCATCTAGATTACTAATGATCTAGATTTCCTTGTCTAGCGGAACCTAGAGTGTCTTAGATTTAGTAGGTAACCCCCAACGTCCATCTAGATTGCCAGTGATCTAGATCTCTTTGCCTAGCAAATCATAGTGTATCGTACACTTCTTCGGGTCAGCCCCGACAACTTTGGAATGAAAGTGTCCCAAATCGTTATCTAGACAAACCAAATGTCCAAGACTTCTTCGGGTCAGTCCCAATAACTTTGGAATGAACGTGTTCCAAATCCTTGTCTAGGCAGACCAACAAGTGTCCTAGACTTGTCAGGAGATGGGCTACCTTCCAGTACCTCGGTAGGGGCTATCAAATTACTTGGGAAATGTGCTTTATAAGTATCCTTAAACACGTTTGCTTTGTCAATCGCTTATTCATTTGATCATTTCTAAGCTCTGACAAAGCAGGGGAAAACTATAGATACTGAATTTTGGATACTAGATCTTTAGGGCTGAACCAAGAACTTGGGATGAATTAAATCATGTGGGATTGTCTCGAATAGGAATGAAACCCAAAGATAATCCTTACTGAGCAGTAAAGATCTGGCTGAATCATCAAAGATCCTATCGAATCATTAAGAAAGCCCACAAATGCAATCAAGCCCTAAAGCCTAGGATGGTCAAGACGGCCCAAGTCCACCAATTAAAGGTCTGGCTGGACCTTCAATAAACATTCAACCGAATATATGCCCTAGGACAATAGAGTAATCATGAATATTCACTACAGAGCGATGATTTGATAAGAGAGTGGAGTAGGCTTACGTGCTTCTAACCCTCTCCAACATAAATACCCATGCATAACACCTCAATAAGGGAAGATACACGTGTTACCACTTGCACACACTACTTTGACAACAAGCAAAAGAAATCCTTCAGCAGGAGGCAAAGAAGAGAAGAGCAAGGGAGATTCATCGTCTCTAGTTCTACGATGACTCAACTAAAACAGTAAAACCTATAAGATATTAACTATAAGCATCATCCCAAGCATCCATACACTATAAAGCAAGGGTTTGGTTATATCTTTCCACTTATATTTCAATGTCTTAAGCTACTATAACTATATATAATCACTTATAACTAAGCTCTCTTTATTTCCTTTTACATGCATGGACTCTTGAGGGCAAGGTGATGAAGTGCAGATGAATAAAAAGTAAACTTGGAGCCCGACCATGGGAAAACGGATTAAACTATGTCTCTGAATCCATAAAAGCTATGATTTGTGCTAGACCATTAAACTAGAAGTATAAGGACACTCTAGGACATTTAGAGTCATATTTATATCTTTTTCGTATTATATTGGAAAGGCATATAATAAACAGGTTAAAATCCAACAAAACAGCCCCAACAGCCATTTACAGGTCCGGCCGGACCATGACGAGTTGGCTGGGATCATCCGGCAAAACTTTGGTCATCCGACCAGATGATCAGAGTTCAACTAGATGTCCCACACCTGTGATTATTTTTTTCATCCATTTGGGCCTGGTCCATGAGAACATTTGACCGAACCATTGATGGAGGTCCAGTCGAACCTCCATGCATGAGCCATGCAAGAAATGCACAAAAAGAAACTACAACCACTGATTATTTTTGAAGCTTTGAGGTCGACTGGTGAGTCCTCCCCAGGACTATTCGATCTATCGGTAAGGTTTTGTGACCCAATTTAATCTACAGTCAATCACCTATAACTAATTGTAAAAATAATTAATTGGACGTTTAATTAATAAACCTAGTAACTAGTCGAATAAAAATGGTAGAAATTCATTTTACCTTTCCTTTCCCTAAGGGTGTATGTATATTCCTGCCATTCACTATCCTGGGTAATAAATTAACTAAACTAACTTGCAAATATGAATAAATAAAAATATAAAAGTTAAGTAGGAACTAATTGTGGATGTTATGCATGTAAATAAATAAGGAAATAATCCACTCGGCTAACTAAACTAAAATAAATAGCAACCACCCAACACAACAAACATCACTTAATCGATTCAGGATTAACCAAGCGAAACTAATGCCGAAACAAAACTGATTAGGAACAATATTAGAGATGATCATTCATTCGATATATCTCTAGTGCCATATTATTTTCAGGGTGTTTATCGCTTTATATTATTTGTCCATGTAGGAAATAATGACCTTATTGCTTAATTAAATGGGAAATTGCCCCAAGAATGGATGACTCATTTTGAACCCAAAAATCATCTGGAATGATGATGAATGGGGATTCCTGAGGAATCTATCTGTTTACTAACCACTAGGTGATCCCGATGCAATTCAGGTGACTACTCCACAAATGTTTTCATAAAATCTAAAAATCTCATCTAGTGATTCGGTCGCCATTGCCATTGGACAACAACCGACGGACAGGTCCCGGGCGCTCTGTCCATAGTCAGCTGATTAGTCCTCCTCGGGAATAATCAGTCAATGAATAAAATTCCTAACCCAATTTAAAGTCTAATCACATACAGCAAATGTTAAAATAATTAATCTTACATTTAATAAATAAACCTAGTAACCAGTATCAATCAAGATTGGAAATGTGACTTGTAATTCACGGCCATGACCAAGGCAGTCGCTCCCGCGACATAGATCACGCCCGCGATCCATGTTCTTGCCCCCTCAATAGAAGTGACTCAAAAGTGGCAAACCTTTCTGATCAAATCTCACTCCCGCAATTGAATAGATCGCCCCCATGACCAAAATGCCTCCAAAGTCCAAAACCTTCTAGTCTGATCTTGCACCCACGATAAAGAAGGTCGCCTCCGCGACCAAAGTGAAACTATGCCTTGTTATATAAGGATCGCCCCTATGATCGAAGGCATCACTCCCGCGATCCAAGTCATCGCATCTGCCATCCAGGGCGTCACCCCCGAGACATCGAGTCAGCAAGCCTTATTTCCAAGCTTCCCATGGATAGTTTTATCGTGAGCATGACCATGAAGATCACCCCCATGACTCTAGGAAGAAACTAGCCATTGGAGTACTTTATAAAGCTAACGGCCGCGATTGTGAAGATCACCCGCATGACTTGACACTCTACAAAGCATTAAATGTAGATTTTACTAGGTGTTAAACATATAATTCTTTTTGCTCTAACAACTAGTTTTGAGTATTTTGGCTATAAATACTCATCATAAATGTCTCCAAAGTAAGAAACACATTCTTTAATAGCCAAACTCTTACATTTTTATTTATCAAAGCTCTTTGTAATAAATTCTTCTTTAAGTTATTGTGTTTGGGTAGTTAGAACTCATTAACATTAGTTACTTGGGTTGAGTGGTCTTTCTACCTTGTACAAGTCTCAATCTTTATGATGATTGGGAAACACTTGGATTGGGTTCGCTGTAAGCCTTAGTAAACACTAGGTTTGCAAGTTAGCCTTGTAAAATTCTTGTAAAGGTTTGGTGTTAGCCTTGATAAACACTAAGTTATGAGTTAAATTTGGTAAAACTCTCATTTGCATCCATGGTGGATATTAGAACCCCAAAGTTGGTCTTTGGGAGAGAAGTGGAAGTAGGACTTGTTATGTCTGAACCACTATAAACTATGTCTCCATTCTTGTAAAGTTTTATATTTCTAATTCCGCACCAATTCACCCCCTCCCCCTCTTTGTATTTTAGTTGGTATCAGAGCCTTGTTGCTCAGATTCAACCTTACGTAGGAGTCCAAGATCATCAAACATGGTGGGTGAAAGCTTTGGAAGCTTGGGACCATTCTTCAATGGAAGTGACTATCCATATTAGAAGGTGTGTATGAAATCCTACTTGGATAATGACCAAACCGATGTTTGGGACTAAGTTCTTATGGAATGGGAACCACCAACTACAACCGTGGGAGATGTGACAACCGTCCTTGAAAGAAAAGATTGGGTGGATGTACATAGAAGGAACAATAGTAAGAATCATAGAGCCATGTACATACTCTTTGGTTCTTTATCTAGAGAAGAATGTGTAAGGATGCAACATTGCAGAACCACCTTTTCCATTTGGAAAACATTAACCAATTGTCATGAAGGCACAACCTTCATGAAGAACAAGAAGGTAGAGCTCTTGGTCTACCAATGTAAGACCTTCAAGAGAGTTGCTAATGAAAATGTCACTACTCTAACCAACCGACTTCTTGCCTTGGTGGAGAGCTTGAAGAAACTCGGCAAGATCTACAATCCAGGTGAAGTAAATAGGAAGATCCTAAGATCTTTACCGAAAAGAAAGTTTGAAGCCAAAATTGCTTCCATTGAGGAGTCAAAGAATCTTGACACTTTGGCAATCGATGAACTCATTAAAAGCCTCCTCATCTATGAAATGAATCTTATGAAGGATGAGGAGGATGAAAGGCAAGAAGAGAAGGATAAGAAAAGAAGAAGTCACTAGCTCTAAAGACAACACAAGAGAAAAGTGAAGACGAGAAGGCAAAAGGAGCCACAAATGATGAGAACCAAATGCTTCTATCCAAGAAGGTTCTCAAGTTAATCAAGAGAAGAGATGGCTTAGCTAGCAAAGACAAGAAAAGGAGAAGAAAGGACATGAAGAAGAGTGGCATGGTCAAATGCTACGAATGTGGCAAAAAGGGGCACATCAAGACAGAATGCCCATCACACAAAGGAAGGCACAAAAGGAGCTTTAGTGCCAATTGGGATGACACCAAAGAGTCTTCCTCTTCCTCCTAAGAAGATGAAGATAGTGATAGTGAGAGTGATGGAGAAACCATGAACTTAGGTTTCTTGGCCATGGATGACTCTTCTCATAAGGTAAACACTCATTGCACTCCTTCTTATTTATCTTCTTCTTATTTCTCTTCTGATAGTGACGATGATGATGAAGCCAAAGAGCTCATCAAGGAGCTAAACTTCAAGTATCTTCTCTACCACTCTAATATGATTGAGTGCCAAAACAGTTGTGTAGAGAATGACAAGGAGATTAATGAGCTCATAGCTCAAGTAGAGGCTCCTAAGATTTCCAATGGAAAACTTAAGGGTCAACAACAAGCGGCTCAATCCAAGACCTCAACAATGATGACTCTTTCTAAAGAGAATGAATCATTGAAAAATGAGGTTGACGAGTTGAAGAAGTCCATAACCAAGTTTCACAAAGGGAAAGAAAACCTTGATACCTTATTGGTGTCACAAAGGGCTCCTCTTATGAGACACGGTATGAGATTCAATGAGGCTTCAACCTCATATGATGCTCCTAAGACCATCTTTGTCAAATCATCATCACCACCACAAGTTTATACTGTGGATGTCACTAAGACTATAAATCGAAAGACTAAGTCTAAGCAAGGGGAGAAGCCATAAAATGGCTCATTGACTAAGGGAACAAAATCCTTACAAGGCAAGCCTAAGGGAAAGCCACAAGGTAATCCCAAAGGTAAGCCACTTTCCAAAAGCTAAACCCCTAAGAAACACCATGCTAAAAGGCAAAAAGCCTTAAGCAAAAGAACTTCCAATCCTAATGTCCATTATCACTATTGCTTAAGGCAAGGATACATTAATGTGTTTTGCCACATTAGGATGGAACAATTGGCTTAGGAAAATTTGCAAAGGCTAACACTCAAGGACCTAAGTTCATTTGGGTACATAAAAACAAGTGATACACCATGTGCTTATAGGTATGCTTGAAAACAACCATTGGAGCAAGCTTATGGTACTTGGATAGTGGATGCTCCGAGCACATGACTACTGATTCAAAGCTCTTCTCCAAACTTAAGAGAAAGAAAGGTGGAACCATCACTTTTGGTGACAATGTCAAGGGTAAGGTAATTGGCATTGGCACCATAGGTAATGACTCTTCTACTTGCATTTAAAATGTGCTTTTGGTTGATGGTTTAAAGCATAACCTACTTAGTGTAAGTTAATTGTGTGACAAAGGCTTTAAGGTTACTTTTGATTTGAATTCTTGTCTTTTTTCCAAGTCCTTGGATGACAAGGTAGTTTTCAAAGGCAAAAGATTTAACAATGTCTACACCATTGACCTACAAAATGTTACTAATCAAAATGTGAAGTGTCTTGTGTCTATTAGCAAAGACGTTTGGCTTTGGCATAGAAGTCTTGGGCATGCAAGCATGGAGTTGCTTGAAAGCTTGAGCAAAGGGGAGCTTATAAGGGATCTTCCAAAGATAAAATTCTTCAATGAAGAGATATGTGAATCTTATCAAATAGGAAAGCAAGAAAAGTCCTCCTTTAAGCCAAAGAACTAAGTAAGTACTTCTAGACCTGTTGATTTACTTCATATGGATTTGTTTGGTCCAACTAAGGTAGCTAGCTTGAGTTGAAAATACTATGCATATGTCATTGTTGATGACTACTCTAGATATACTTAGGTTGCATTTCTAACTCATAAGAGTGATGCTTTTAATACTTTTAAATCTGTTGCAAAATGTTTTCAAAATGAAAAAGGTTATTTCATAACTTCTTTGAGAAGTTACCATGGAAAAGAATTTAAAAATGAATCTTTTGAAACTTTTTATCCGAATAAAGGTATTTCACACAATTTTTCGTGTCCAAAGGCTCCTCAACAAAATGGTGTTATTGAAAGGAAAAATCATACATTGATTGAGATGGCTAGAACAATGCTCAATGAGTATGGTTTACAAACCTACTTTTGGGCGGAGGCTGTCAATACATCATGTTACATTTCAAATAGAGTTTTCGAAAGACCAATTTTGAACAAAACCTCTTATGTGTTATGGAATGGTAAAACACCCAATATCTCATATTTTAGAGTATTGGGTTGCAAGTGTTACATTTTGAATACCAAGGACAACCTTGGGAAATTCGCATCCAAAATGGATGTTGGAGTCTTTCTTGGCTACTCCACCTTAACCAAAGCTTATAGAGTCTTTAACAAAAGAACTCTAGTGGTTGAAGAATCCATGCATGTTACCTTTGATTAAACTAGTAAACTTGATCTTGTGAAAGGTATTTCTTGTGATGATATTGTAGGTGACTTTGACAAGCTTAACATTAGAAGGGATGAGCCTCAATCTTCAAAGGAGCTTGACAAAGATAATGAGCCATAAGAAGAACATACTTATGGAGATGGAAATGATGATCAAACTCTTATGGATCACCAATAAAAGCATGGAGATCTTCCACTATCTTGGACCTTCTCCAAATATCATCCTAAGGACAACATCATTTATGAGACCTCTAAGGGTGTAAGTACTCAAAAGCAACTTAAACTCTTAGATTCTAATATTGCATTCCTATCTCAAATTGAGCCAGGGAACATTGATGAGGCCCTCCATGAGTAGAGTTGGGTTCTTACTATGCAAGAAGAGCTTAATCAATTTGAGAAGAATATGGTTTGAGACTTAGCTCCTAGACCTAAGGATCATCCAATCATTAGTACTAAATAGGTATTTAGGAACAAATTGGATGAGCAACGTCAAGTCACTATAAATAAGGCTAGATTGGTTGCCAAAGGGTATAACCAAAAGGAAGGCATTAACTATGATGAGAACTTTACTCCCGTAGCAAGATTAGAAGCCACTGGGATTTTACTTGCTTTTACATCATTCATGGATTTCAAGATTTTTCAAATGGATTTTAAAAGTGCTATTCTAAATGGTTTTATTGAAGAGGAAGTGTATGTTGAACAACCTCCCGGTTTTGAAAACTTTGAATTTCCAAAACATGCTTTTAAACTTACTAAGGCCTTCTATGGTTTGAAACAAGCTCCTAGAACTTGGTATGAAAGGCTTAGTAACTTTCTTTGTGAAAATGGTTTTACAAAAGGGAAGGTTGACACTACTCGTTTCATCAAAAAACATAAGCATGATATCTTCATTGTCCAATTATATATAGACGATATTATATTTGGTGCTACTAATGAGATTTTGTGCAAGGATTTTGCTAAGTGAATGACCAAGGAATTTGAGATGAGCATGCTGGGGGAGCTCAAATTCTTCTTGGGATTGCAAATCAAGCAAAAAAAGGGATTGCATCTTCATCAACCAAGCAAAGTTCACAAAGGAGCTACTCAAAAGTTTTAGGATGGATGGATACAAGCCAAGAAAAACTCCCATGAGCACCACTACAAAATTGAACAGTGATGAAAAAGGTAAAGAAGTAGATCAAAAGAAGTATAGAGGTATGATTGGCTCTCTTCTTTATCTTACATCTAGTAGCCCCGATATCATGTATGCTACATGTTTATGTGCACATTTTCAAGCATGTCCCAAAGAGTCTCATTTGCACGCCGTCAAAAGGATTTTAAAGTATTTGTATGGCACAATGCATTTAGGACTATGGTATCCTAAAAGTGTTGCATTTGATTTAGTTGCATACTTGGATTTCGATTATGCCGATATTTTGATGGATTATAAAAGTACTTCCAGTACATGTCAACTACTTGGTAATTGCTTGGTTTCTTGGTGCTCTAAGAAATAAGTTAGTGTTGCTTTGTCAACCATGAAAGCCGAATATGTAGCTGCGGGTTGTTGTGGAACACAAATCTTGTGGATGAAAGAACAATTGAAAGATTATGGTCTTAGTATTAATCATATTCCCAATAAATGTGACAATACTAGTGCCATTAATCTCTCAAAGAATCCAATTCAACACTCTAGGAGCAAGCACATAGACATTAGACATCATTTCTTAGGAGATTATATGCAAAAAGGAGATGTAGCATTAGAATTTATTGATACTACTAACCAACTAGCTGATATTTCACAAAACCTCAAAATGAAGAATACATAAACTTCATTAAGAGTGAGTTAGGGATGCTAGATGGAAGCACCCTTTGATTTCAAAGGTTTTATGAGTTTTGGTCAAAAAAATTGAATCGTATGGGTTAGACTTAAAATGAATACCTTGAACTCACTCAATGATCCTAAGGAGTCATTTAAGGTCATAAAGTAATTATGGACCCCTTTGGCAAAAGAAAAAACTTCTTCTTTACTTGCATTTTGGAAAATCATTTTTGGACCTGTAAATCGCAATCACGATCCACTATGTGGTGGGCACGATGAAAGGTCAATATATTAGTCAAATTTTTCTGTTTCATTTATCACGCCCACGATCATTTAAGTCGCGGTTGTGATCAAAGGCAAATTTTTTAATATATTAAGTTTTAATGGTTCACGCCCACGAGCCTCTTGCTCGCAGTCGCGACCCAAACATAAGTTTTAAAAATGTTTCTACCTCAATATCTCGGCCTTGATCACCCATCATGGGTACAATTAAAAGTTTCTTTTCTCTTTATTTCCAACCATCGCGGTCGCAATTCCATGGATCGCCGCCGTGATGCTTAAAGATTTTTTTAACCATTTTTCAATAGCCCTAAAGTCGAGGGTGCGATGGACATCATCACGGTCACGATTAAAGGGCAAAAATCTAGTTTTTAAATTTTTCAATGATTGCGCCCGTGATACACCCTATCGTGCTCACAATCAATTGCAATTTTTCAAAAAAAATAGCTATTACTAACCGTTTAAAAATGGCTAGTTTCAATTTTTTTCTAATTTTTCTACCAAGATAAGTCCATACACACCTATATAAACCCCAAAATGCATATGAGATGAGTTTTACACCTTTGCTTCATTGTTTTAAGGCTTATTTTCTTATTTTTTTTTCTCTTCTAACTCCTCCCTCTCAAGCCTTAAAACACACTTTTCCCTTTGTTTTCTGCATTTTCATACACAAACAAAAAAAAGGAACCTAGGGGACTGGTAGAAGACTTAACCAAGCACTCAAAGAAGAAAATCAAATATGTAGAAAGAAAGGAAGAAGAAAGACCAAAGGCCAAGGGTATTGTGATAAAAGAGCCCAAAGAACAACAACATGGGCCTCAAACTCGTGCCCAAAAAGAGACTTCAAAGAAGCACCCTCCTTTATCATCCAAAGGCGAGGAGAAAGTACATGAACAGCCTCCTCCACCACCACAAAGGCAAGTCCACCTTTAGGATTTACTCAATGAAGAAGAAAGAGTGAAGGCCCAGAAATTGGATGCTAGAGAGTACATTGAGACTAAGAGGATTCTTGTGAAGACTCTTAAGGACCTCCATATCAAGAAAAAGGTTGAGGGTTTCTTGGACGTCTAGAGTTGGAGGACGTTTTCCTTCCCAATGTATAATGGATATAAGGCACTCACAATTGAGTTCCTTTCCACTTTGAAGGTAAACAAAAAACTTGACCCTGAACATGGCTCTTACGTCATGACCTTCAAAACTTTTGGGAAGGAGAACAAGTTTCCAAAGGTGAAAATGGATGAATGCTTCAGGTTCTCAATGATTGGGTTGGTGAACTTCAATGAAAGTAACATGGATATAAGGAATTTTTGGAGAGAGATTGAAGTTTCCCCCAACTTTCAAGCTGGACATACTCCATCCAAATACCTCAAACACTTAAGCCACTTCGTGCTCAATAAAATCATTTGCAATACTATTTTTTCCAAGAAAGATGCATTGAAAAAATTACCCAAAAGACCTCCACTTTCTCCATTGTGCTATTAAGAAAGAACCCATCCAAACCTCCTACTTCTTCACTGATCACCTTCTAGGACTCACAAGTGGAAAAGGGTCTGCCATTCTTGTGAGTTCCTGCACTACTCACATTGCCCACTTTCTTGAATTTGACCTTAGAAAGCCTCAAGCCCAACCTCTTTCACTAACACTTGAACTTGAAAGGGGCTTGATGGATGTTAATTTCTTCACTAAAAAAGTCAAGATTGTGAAGATTTTGAAAGATGGAGGAGTTGAGTACTTAGGTGGAGTCCTTGATTCTGTTAAGGAAAAGGAAAATAAGGAGAAAAGAAAAGCTTTGGAGCAGGAAGTAAGAAAGGAAAAGGGCGAGGAAGAAGAAGAAGAAGAAGCAGAAGAGGGATATGGGATTCCATTTGGGGAAGACTTTGATATTCCCCATGTGGATATTCAAGATAGAAGAGGAGAAGGATCCTCCTCTGCCCATAGACCTTTCTCACTTGGGGAACAGATTCTTCAAAGCCTCAAGAACGTTGAGAGGCAGCTGGATGAGCATGATTTAGTTCACAACAGGCAACATCAAAGGTTGGATGAGCAAGATGATAATCTCAAGTTCATTCATGATGATCTCAAAGCCATCCAAGCCAAACTAGACCTTCCCCATTGTGAACATAACATTCTTAGTCCATTGTGAATGTTTTTAGCACTTCATGCATTTCATCACATCATTTTCATTTTCAATCTTTTCTTGTATTATATATTTGGTTATTAACGAAAACTGATGCTTTTAGTGCTTAATTGTTTTTATTCTTACCTTTGTTTATTGCTCTTTCCTTAATATTTTGTCTTGAGTTTGGATGTTTTAATCCTTACTTAAGACTAGTTCTAATCAACTTGATTATATATGTTTAGTTATGTTTTAGAGTTGACAAATGGGGAGAAATCTCTGGTTCCTAGTTCTAACCTTGACAAAGTAAGATTGGATTGAGAGACTCCTTTTGAACTTAATTGGAAGTAATGCATACTTGGTAAGTTGATTAAAAGCTTATGTAAAACTTTACCTTTAAGCTTTATCTATTTTCTTGACTTTGGTATTGTTTTTAAGGCTGCACAAGTTCAGGGGAGCAATTTCACTCAATCAACACACTTGTAAAACATTTTTTTACGTAAATGGATTTAAGGTTGTCAAGCTCAAAATGGGGGAGATTGTTGGCCTAAGTGGCCTCAATCTAACTTATTTTGAGCCTAACAACCTTTTTTAACTGTTTGACAAAGTTCCCAAGTGTGTAGGACAAGTTTCAAAAAGTATCAAGTAAGATTGGAAATTTGACTCGTAATTCACGGCCGTGACCAAGGGAGTCACCCCCGCGATGTAACTCGTGCCCGGGATCCAGGTCCTTACTCCCGTAATAGAAGTGCCAAACCCTTCTAACTTGATCTCGCGCCCATGACTGGATGCATCACCCCCTCAACCAAAGTGCCTCCAAAGTCCAAAACCTTCTAGTCTAATCTCACGCCCATGATGAAGAAGGTCGCCTCACAACTAAAGGGAAACCATGCCTTGACATGCAAGGATCTCCCCCGCGATCCAAGGCATCACCCCTGCGACATCAAGCCAGTATGCGTCATTTCCAAGCTTCCCATGGATAATTTCATCACGCCAGCGACCATGAGATTGCCCCCGCGACACGAGGGAGAAACTAGCCATTGGATTACTTTATGAAGCTCACAGCCACAACCACAAAGATCGCCCCTATGACCTAACACTCTGCAGAGCATTAAATGCAAATTTTACTAGTTGTTAGACACATAATTATCTTTCTCTAACAACTAGTTTTTAGTATTTTAGCTATAAATACCTATCATAAATGTCTTCAAAGGAAGACACACATTCTTTGATAGCCAAACTCTTGTAATTTTATTTCTTAAAGCTCTTTGTAATAAATTCTTGGTGAATTTATTATGTGTGTGTAGTTAGAACTCATTAGCATTAGTTGCTTGGGTTAAGTGATCTTTCTACCTTGTACAAGTGTCAATCTTTATGAGGATTGGGAAACACTTGGGTTGGGTTTGGTGTGAGCCTTGTGAACACTAGATTTTGTGAGTGATCCTTTGGTAAAAACTCATTATAAGGTTTGGTATTAGCCTTAGTAAACACTAAGTTATGCGTTAACTTTTGTAAAACTCTCATTTGTACCCTTGGTGGATAGTGGAACCCTAAAGTTAGTCTTTGGGAGAAGTGGATGTAGGCCTTGTTATGTCCAAACCACTATAAACAAGCTAACCATTGGCTTAAAGACTAAGAGTGTTTAGCATTCACAAGGCATGCCAAAGGGCAAGCCTCAACCTAAGAGCCAAGTGCCTAAGAAACACCACACCAATAAACATAGGGCATTGACCAAAAGAACCTCAAATCCTAATCTTCATTGTACATATTGTATGAGGCAAGGACACATCAATATGTTTTACCACATTAAAAGGGTGCACTTAAATGTAGGCGACATGAACAATGCTAACCCTCAAGGACCCAAATTTATTTTGGTACCTAAGAACAAGTAATTTCTTAACTTGTGAATGTAAGGATGCTCAAAGTCAACCATTGGAGTAGGCTCATGGTACTTGGATAGTGAATACTCCAAGTAGATGACCGGTAACTCAGAGATCTTCTCAAAATTAGAGAAGAAAAATGGTGGAAGGGTCACATTTAGAGACAATGCCAAGGGTAAGATAATTGGTGTTAGAACCATAGGTAATGATTCTTCTACTTTCATTAAAAATGTGCTTTTGGTTGTTGGTTTGAACAATAACCTACTTAGTGTAATTCAATTGTGTGATAAGCGCTTCAAAGTTACTTTTGACCTTAACAATTACCTAATCAATAAGTCATTGGATGAAAAGGTAGTGTTAAAGGGCAAAAGGTCTAACAATGTGTACACAATTAACCTACATAACCTTACTAATCAAAATGTGAAGTGTCTTGTGTCTATTAGCAACAATTCTTGGCTTTGGCATAAGAGACTTGAGCATGCAAGAATGGAGTTGCTTGAGAACCTAAGCAAGAAGGAGCTTGTAAGGAACTTTCCAGGCATTAAATTCTCCAAGGAAAAGTTGTGTCATGCTTGTCAAAAGGGAAATCAAGCTAAATATTCCTTTAAGCTAAAGAACTAAGTACTTCTAGACCTCTTCAATTGCTTCACATGGATTTGTTTGGTCCTATTAGAGTAGATAGCTTGAGTGGAAAACATTATGCAAATGGCATGTTGATGATTACTCTAGACATACTTCAGTTGCATTCCTTTCTAATAAGAGTGATTCTTTTGATGCTTTCAAATCTTTTTCAAAAAATGTTCAAAATGAAAAAGACTACTTTATAACATCTTTGAGGAGTAATCATGGAAAAGAATTTAAAAATGAATCTTTTGAAAGTTTTTATTTGGAAAATGGTATTTCACAAAATTTTCATCTCCAAGAACTCCTCAACAAAATGGTGTTATTGAAAGAGAGAAATTGATTGAGATTTCTAGAGATTTCTAGAATAATGCTCAAAGCCGTCAACACATCATGTTATGTTTCGACCATATTTTCAAAAGACTTATTTTGAACAAAATCTCTTATGAGCTATGGAATGGTAAAACACACAACATTTTTTATTTTAGAGTATTTGGTTATAATCGTTACATTTT
Organism: Bocquillonia castaneifolia; assembly: GCA_948193215.1. Lineage (NCBI taxonomy): Eukaryota > Viridiplantae > Streptophyta > Magnoliopsida > Malpighiales > Euphorbiaceae > Bocquillonia > Bocquillonia castaneifolia. The sequence goes on along the minus strand of CANYLF011479266.1, from coordinate 3,482 downwards.
AAATACCAAGGACAACCTTAGAAAATTTGCATCCAAACCAAATGATGGAGTCTTTTTAGGCTATTCAACTTCAAGTATAGCTTTTTAAGTATTTAATAAAATAACTCAAGTAGTATATGAATCCATATGTGTTACGTTTAATAAATCTAGTAAACTTGATCTTGTGAAAGGTTGTTATTTTGATGATGTTATAGGTGAATTTGAAATGCTCACTATTTGGAAAGATGAGTCTCAATCACTCCAAGAGCTAGATAAGGAGCCAACACCTCAAAAAGAACCATAGAAATAAAAAAAATGAGGATTCAAAAGAGGATGAAGCTCATGTGGATTACCAACAAGAGCATGGAGATCTTCCACCATCATGGAGATACTCCAAGAGCCATCATTAGTAAGACGTCTAAGGGTGTAAGTACTTGAAACCAACTTCTACTCTTAGATTCTAATCTTGCATTCATTTCCTAAATTGAGCCTAAAAATGTTGTAAGGCCCTCTACGAGGGGAGTTGGGTTCTTGCTATGTAAAAAGAGCTCATTCAATTTAAGAGGAATAAGGTATAGGAATGAGTCCCTAAATCCTTGTATGATTTAAAAAAGCTCCTAGAGTTTGGTATGAGAGGCTTAGTAGTTTTCTCTATGAAAATGATTTTACTGAAGAGAAGGTTGACAATACTTTGTTCATAAAAAGACATAAACAGGGTATTCTCATTGTCCAAATATATGTGGATGCTATTATTTTTGGTGTTTCTAATGAGAGTTTGTGCAAGGATTTTGCTAAGTGCATGACTAGCGAATTTGAGATGAGCACGATGTGTTAAATCAAGTTCTTTTTGTAAATTAAGCATGGCAAGAATGGTATCTTCATCAACCAAGCCAAGTACATAAAATATTTGATCAAGAGGTTTGGGATGGATAGATGCAAGCCAAGCGAAAACTCCCATTAGTACCATAACCAAATTGGACAAGGATAAGTAGGGCAATCAAGTTCATGAGAAAATGTGTAGAGGTATGATTGGCTCTCTACTCTATCTTACTTCTAATATACCCGATATTATATGTGTTGTGTGTTTATGTGCACATTTTCAAGCATGTCCTAGGGAATCACATTTGTATGATGTCAAATGAATTTTAAAATATTTTGCATGGCACTATGTATTTAAGACTATGGTATCCTAGGAGTGTTGCAGTTGATTTAGTTGCATACTCGAATTCTGACTTTGCAAGTAGTTTGATGGATGAGAAGAGTACTTTCGGTACTTGTGAATTAATTGGCTATTGCTAAGTTTCTTGGTGTTCTAAGAAATAAGTTAGAGTTGCATTGTCAACTGCGAAAGCTGAATATGTAGCGGTGGTTTGTTGTAGAGCACAAGTTCTATAGATGAAACAATAATTGCTAGAATATGGCTTTAGCATTGATCACACTCCCATCAAGCGGGACAATACAATTGGCATTAATCTTTCAAAGAACCCAATTCAACACTCTAGAAGCAAGGATATAAACATTAGACAGCATTTTCATCGTGATCATGTGCAAAAAGGGGATGTTGTGTTAGAATTTATTGGCATAAACAACCAATTTGAAGATATTTTCACAAAACCTCTAAATGAAGAATGTATGAACTTGATTAAGAGAGAATTAGGAATGATTGATGGGAGTTCCCTTTGATTTTTACATAAATTGTTTTCAAACATATGTATTAAACTAAAATGACTACTTTAGATTGACTTTTGTTCATTTAAGAGGCCATTCTGTTATTAGGAAATATCAAACGCTTTGAAATGTCCAAGTTTTTCTCTGAAAATCTCAAAATTGTATTTTTTTGACCCTAAAATAGCAATCGGTCATTGCTTTAAAACTAAGTTTTCTTAAAATCGCAGTCACAATTTCAAAACCACAATCCCAAATTTAACTAGATTTTTAAAAATACAAAATTATTCAAAATCACAGTCGCAATTCCCAAATCACCCCCACCGGATACGAAGATTTTTCAAAGAGTTTTTGACAGTTATAAGTCTTCATGATCGCAATCGTGAATGCTCATGAAAGTTCAACCGTTACAATTTTTATGAAATAAGCGGATGCGACCTTCGAAAAATTTTCAAAAAACATATTTGTTTTTAGCCTTTGGAAAACAACTAGTTTTCAATTTTTTGGAAATTTTCAGCCCGAGAGTGTTCCAACATGTCTATATCTACCCTAAATGCATATGGAACTCACTTTTTACTTCATAGGCACTTTTCCCTTAAATACATAGTTTTTGTGTCATTTTCTTTCAAAAACCACAATGATTAGACATACTAGAGCCTTAAAAGGAAAGGGTATTGAGAAAACTATTACTCCGGCACTAATACGAGCTATGTAAGTATGCACAATTATACAAGTAATAAAGTGATGAGTAGAGTATCATTCCCACAGAGATTATGATTTAATTATGACACTTAATTATTTATATTTGGCTAGATCAAGAAAAATTGTTTTACGAATTGAAATCTAAATTAAAACTAAATTAAAATCTAAATTAAACTAAATTGCAAATAATTATGAAAAATGAAAACAATAATAGCTAGACTCAGGTATTGGGTAGATTTTATTTATTCTCCCTATATAACCTAATTTGAATTTCTCGTTTATGAAACTAGGTCAATTATTTATAATATATTCCTAGACATATAAAATTGATCCTATCAATTAATTAATCCCTCCAATTAACTGAAATTCTAACACAATTAACCTTTAAAAAGAATCAATTAACAAATTTATTAACCACAACCTTAAAACGCCCTAAGTTTATTAAAACAATTGTGGACAGAGCACCTGGGACGCATCTTTACCGCTGCCCGTCGGTTGGTGTCCAACAGCAATGGTGACATACCCACTAAATGGATTTTTAGATTTTACGAAAAATGTGGAGTCGCCACCTGAATTGCTTCTGGATCACCTAGTGATTAACAAACGGGTAGATTCCTTTTCGGGAAAATCCCATTCATCATCACACCAGATGATTTCTAGGTTTGGAATGAGTCATCCATACTTGGGGTAATTTTCCATTTAATTAAGTAATGATGTCATTATTTCCTAACAGAGGCAAACAATACAAAGCGATAAAATCACCCAAAAAATAGGTGCACTGAATGGGCAAGCCAAATATTGTTTCTAATAAATTTTAGTCTCACATTAAGTCCACTGTATTTAACCCTACTTGATTAATTGCGATTGGCTGGATTTGGTGAGTTTCTACTTATTTTAGTGATACTTAACCGAATGGATTATTCCCTTATTTATTTACATACAAAACATCCACATTTAGTTTCTAAATTATTTTTATTTTTATTATTTTTTGTTAATATTTGCACATTAATTCATTTATTATTTACCCGAGATATTTGGAATGGCAATAATACACATACACCCTTAAAGAGAGGAAAGGTGAAATGAGTTTCTACCATTTTTACTTACTTTTTACCGGATTGATTAATTAAACGTCA
>CANYLF011478830.1:0-10042 GCA_948193215.1 Bocquillonia castaneifolia | reverse complement strand
AACAACAACAACAACAATAATAATAGTGGTCAAAGAAATTACACACCTGAAATTGGGGATGAGAAGTTAAATATTTGCATAAGATCTTTCTCCTCTATTTTCTTTAGAGAACTCCAAATAGCCAAAGAAGCCCTAACATTGAAGATTATTTCCTGCACTTGATCCACTTCTCAATTCGAAATTCAATTTTGTAAGGCTTTAGTTTGTAGTGATTATCACTTGTGAAGGCATCATTCCTCTTCACAGATCCACTATTGTTGTTCATAAAGCCAAAGGAAACCTTTGTTTCTAGAGAGGAGCATTTCAAAAAGAAGAAAAGTAGGGATGTCATGAGGTAAATCAATTTTTTAGCGTAGATTTTTCTTAATTTTTTTTGAACAGATTATTAGGTTTTCTGAAGGAAAAAGTTGAGTTTTTTTGTTATTATATGGTTGAAAAATATTTAAGATTTCTATTAAAAAAAAAGTAAAAAGAAAAGTTTTTTTTGAGATGAGACGAGAGAAGTTAATGAACTTAATAATAAAAGTATTTTTTAGGAGATGATAATAAGATATAAAAAGTAGAAAAATCATATTAAAATTTTGGTGGGAAATGATAGAGCCAAAATTTTTCCCAACAACGAGAGGAGTCTTATGTAATTAACTAGAGAAACAAATTTCCATCGTTAAATCTAACCACTTTAACAAGAGGACTCTATGTTTCTAGTTAAAAGTATGAAAATAGAGGTTTTAATGAGAGTATTTGTTTACTCTCACTAAATTTTTGTGGTTATTGACCTGTATACTAGTAGTGTTGGTAGAATTCCTAGCCAATAAATTTGGCACATTCATCAGATTTCATGAAGATTTCACTCATCTTCGTTGATTGGACGTTTTATCCTACCTTATATCAGTTATTTGAAGTTCGATTAATGGTAAATTTGTCATTAAGGCTGGTGCTTATGCTTTCACTATACACGTTTATGAGTTTAACACCCCTTCAAGTTTACACATGCTGTTGATGACTTGGAGTCGGTCTCTGGTACTGATTTTGATGAAGAACTTGATGTGCATGGATTGGAAAATACTAATTGGATTACTGAGCAGGATCAGATCAAGGAAACTGTTGGACGTCCTGAATCTTTGCTGATAAACTCTGAATCTAAGCAAGTTAATGTCCATTATATACCCCAGGAAATACACCAGCCGCCTATTATCAACACTGTTAACATGTTGGAGGGTTTAAAACATAGATGTTGGTTGCAAACCTACGTTCTTTATGAATGCAGAAAGGTGGCAAAGTTAAGAAGCTTCATACTAAAGGTTTTGTAACCTTGACATTCATTATGGTCCGGCACCTCTCATGGAGGAAGTAGATGAAACATGGATGTTAAAGCAGTGCTTGGGACTTTTCCATGACCAAAATAGAAATGTGTTGTCCCAATGATTGGAAGTGAACATGGAAATAGTTTAATGCTATTTGCTACTAGGTATTTCTTTTACTTTAATGTTGAACTTCCTTTGTTGGAATAGTTGAGATGGTTTTCTTAGTAAATCCAAGCAATATTTTTTAGCTTCTTTATTTTATTTGCATAAGTTATCCTTTTTTGCTATTGTGGAAAGTAAGAAAATTAATGAAGATGCTAGTTCTTTTTTTTTTTTGGAGGGGGGAGGGGTTGGTCTCATTCTGATTATGATTTTATTTTTGTTCCATCTTTTGTTTCATCGGGGGGGTGGGGGGGTGGGTGAGAATTGTGTTTTCTTGCAACTCACTTTATTTTAAGTGCTCTTGTGTGGCTAACTCTTCTGGATGGATGCTTTATCGATTACATAATGCTTTTGTGGATGTTCATGTGTTTTTTGTTTATGCTCCCATCGATGTAGTGGGCATGGCTTTGTTGTGTGCGAAATATGTTCTATTCTTGCTTCCTTTCAGAATTTGATTGTTTGTGGTGATTTTAATGAGGTTTTGGTTCTAGAGGAAAGGTGTCATGGATCTCTAACTCCCTCAATTTTGGACTTTCAGAATTTGTAAATGCAACTGAATTGATTGACTTGCCTCTTCAAAAGAAACCTTATACTTGGCATAATATGGCTTCTTTCTCCAAAATTGACAGAGTGTTAGTGTCAAGTAACTTATCCAGCCTTTGGCCATTCTAGTCTCTAGCCTCGGTGGATACTACTTTGTCAGATCATTTTCCTCTTATCTTTAGGTCAACCTTGAACTCCATTGGGGTCACAGGCCCTTTAAATCAGCAAATGCTTGGTGGGTCAATGTCAGGTTTGATTCTTTTATATCTCATGCTTGGAGAGATATCCGTGATAATAATATGCAGTCTTCCTTGGCTGGGAAGTTAAACCTTTTTCACGAGGATCTAATCAGATGGAACAAAGAGGTTTTTGGGGATGTAGATGTAGAGATCAAGAAGCTGGAAGCAGAATTAATTGCCCTCATAGACAATGATGCATCTCGGCCTCTTATGGACTCAACTAGGGAGGACATTGGTAGGCTTAAATCATCTCTCTTCTAGAAAAAGAAACACAGAGGGTCTCTTTGGCATCATCTAAACTCAAGTGAACCTTCTTGGAGATAACAATTCATCTTTCTTTTCATAAAATGGCATCTAATTGCTTCAAAAATAACAAGATTACTTCTATTGATAGTGATGGAGGCACTGTCACTGATCCTAGTCAAATTTGAGATGCAATTCATGATTTCTACATTGCTTTATTTTCAGCTAAGCTAAATGTTCCTTATGATCTAAACTCCTTGCATTTCTTCTCTCTCCCAGACATGAAGAATTATAGGCTTACTAAAGCTTTTTCTGAAGAGGAAGTTTGGGCAGCTATCAAATCCTGTGGACCAAATATGGCTCCAGGACCAGACAGGTTTAACTTCTATTTCTACTGCAAAGCTTGGAAGTTCATGAAACAAGAGATTTCAGGGTTTTTGGAACTATTCCATAAATTCGGAACTATTCCAAATTCATGAAACAGGAGCTATGTATTTAATTAAATATAAATTCCCCATTTTTCCCTGTCTGGTGATCATGTTGTTAGATGCCCGTCATCCTTTTTGACTTTATAATTCTTTGACCAATTCTCTTGGTCTTATTAATAAAACACCACTCTTATAAAAAAAAAACAAAAAACAAAAGATAAATTAACAATTTGAATAAAAAATAAACTTAAACAACAATTCATACATATAAAGAAAACTAAATTATAGTTATTTTTAATAAATAACTATGAATAGTTACAACTATATTATTATATGTTTAAAATAATATAAATTAAATACTCACATCATTTATACATTTTTAATTATGAAATATTAATTATACAACTAAAAACTACCCAAATAATAACAATCAACTATGATACAGGCACTTGTTTATAAGTGTGTACCTTTTCTTATTCGGCCTTCTAAGCATTCTAAAATATGTAATTTGCATATCTTTAATATATTGAAAATCATAATTTTATTATAAATAATTTTTTTATCTCAAATAAAATCTTAAAAATTTTTAGTTTAATTAAATGATTACAATTTAAATTATTCAAAATTTTCACGCGACAGTATTTAATCACCTAATTATTTTTTTTATATTAAAAGAGAGAGATTCGAATCTAAAAGTCTCATATCGGTTATAAATATTACTAAGCCATGTCTTGAGAGATATTTAATCACCTAATTAGTCTTATATTCAGTGCCAGAATGTTATTTTATAACATTTTCTCCCAACTTGGGAATTAATATAAGAAATCTAAAATCATAAAAAAAACATAAAATTAGGACACACAATTGATATAGACTTCTTCAATGAGCCTTGCAAAGATCGGGTCCTAGTTGTACTCAATTTTGTTAAAATATTTCATGTTATATCTCTTTTATCTTCTCACCACTTTTTTTTTTCTTTTCTTTTTGGAAGAATCTTCTCAACTCTTGTTCTTCTTAATTTTTTAACTCAAAATAGTGCTATGAAGCTATAGCAATCGTGTATCGTACAGTATAAAAATATATAATATAAAAAGTTGCATCCCATAAAATGTTTCTTCTATGTAAATGGAGAACAGTATACTTTTCCAAATTTGATTATTTTCCAAACTTGATCTTTTTAAATTGTTCTTTAATTAAATAACAGATAATAATTCCATATATCCAAAAATTTAGTCTAAAGTTCAATTATATCATAACCTTTAAAATGTTTTAAATATATTATAAACTTTTTTATCTGTTTTAAATTAATATATCCAAGTATGCGTCGAAAATGACATGTCACACTTTCATGAAAATTAAATACGTCAGTTAATTAAGCAAACACATTACTTAACTTTTGCAAAAACCTTTAATATAAATTTCAAATCTATTATAATATTAATATGAATTTCAAATGTGTCCTAACATTTACTTCACTTTTTAAATATATTATAACCTTTAAAAAAATTTCATAATAGTGATGAATTTTATAATGAGATGAGTGGCATATATCCCAAGAAGAGTCATATAACCATGCCACATCATTTCAGACAATTGTTTGGATATATTTGAAATAAATTAAAAAATATAGGATATATTTGAAACATTTTAAAGGTCAGGATATATTTAAAATTTAAATTATATCTCATTAAATAAGTTTGGCTTTGACCATTGGTTGAATTTTTAAGTACCGAACAAATACAATTATATAAATAAATAATAAATATTTTTTTATAATAAAATTTCATATATATTTATTTTCAAAATTATCACACATGAAATACTTTAATGTATATATTTATTTGATTTCAAAGCATACTATGACAGTTATAGACTTTGTTTATTTCATAAAAAATATTTTTCAAAATTTTGAATGTCCTATGCATACAAAATAATAGTAGATAAAATTTTTCATGAAATTAATTTTTTGAAAATGATCTTTCTTTCCTGAAAAGTAAAATCATTTTCTAAATTGGTTAGAAATTGTAAAATCATATAATATAAAATCATAAAACTGCAATCTAATATATCCTAACTACACTAAAACTTCCATATAGTCATATTTTTGAAATTCTATAAATTTGATTATTATAAAGATATTTTTTTTGATAGTTATTACTTTAGTGATATCTCAGGCCTTTTGGACCTAGATATTCCATTGTGAGGGAGTCGGCACCTAGTTTTGGCCCATTTTGAGCCCCTTTGCCTCTCCCAACGAAGGTAAGACTCGGCTCAAACTCGAGACATTTCTTTGAAATCAGAAGGACTTTACCATCTGTACTAACCTTCGTTGGTTATTGTAAAGATATTGTAACTTAATGGAGTTTAGTTAAGAGTTTTTTTTTCTTTTCACATTTATCAATTTTTATAATAACTTACAAAAATATGATGTTTTAAACTAATTAATCATCAAAATATATAAGATTATCTTATCAAAAAAAATATATACGATTATATATAAATTTTTTTAAAAGAAATGGTAATATAGTTATTCGAAAGGTTAGCTTAAGAACTCAAATCTTTTTTAAAAGTCAGAAATATTTTGATTTTAATAAGAAGGTGATTATTTCTTAAAAATTTTAAAATATTATGATAATTCTAAGAAAAATCATTGTATGAAGTAAATTTGTATAAGTTTTTTTTTTTATTTTAGATAAAATTATACATATATTTATACACAAACACATATAGATATATACAAAAATATTACTATGTGGATGTAATCTTAATTAGGATGAGATTTAAAAAAATTATAACTTGTTGTAAAATAGAATTCATTCCAATTGATCAAAGTTGGAGTCATAATTTTTTATTCTTGTATAAAGTTTATTTCAACGTAGATGTTTATATCGGTAATAACTTCAGGATAATTTATTATTAGTGTCAGTTTATTTATGAACGGTCAATCACCGAAATAGTTTTTGAAACTACTATTTTTTTTATGATAACTTTGTCAGAGCAATAAAGTTTTGATTATTAAACTTTAAATATTATAATATCTTTATAAAAACAACTTTAAATATTATAATATTTTTATAAAATTTAATATTTCCTAGAGTGTATTAGATATTGGAAAAGAAGCGCTGAAATAATCGTTTGATCATTACTAAATAATAAAGAAATAGATTATTTTAAATGCTTAATTACCAAAATAATTTATAATTTTGATTTTATAACAAGTTTATCAAATATCTTACAAGATTTTCTTAAAATGTTAAACTTTACAGTATTTTTAACAATTTAATTTATTTGTAAATCGTTTGACTCTAAATAATAATATAATATTCGAGAACTATTGGCATTTAAATAGTAATTTAATAAAATGTGTGATATCAAAATAAAAAAAATAAAAACAATCGAGTTCTTTTATTTAAATTTACCAATTTATTTCATTCAATTTTAATTTATTCTTTATAGTTTATCGTTTGATCCTTTAACTTTTTTCATGTTCTAAAAAACTTATTTTATGGATAAAATTGTTTGAAATTAAGAATATGATATTTTTTTATAATGCATCTTGTTGGGAAAAATATATTTTTTTTCAAAATATATTTTAAGAGTAAATTATTTTATAAGATATAAAAAAAATTGAAGTTCCTTCCTAAATTAAAAAAATAACATAGTTATAATTTATGTACCAACAATACATGTAATAAGAGAAAAGGGGTTTAATTTAATTGTCTGTTACAACAATTTACAACATCAGCATCTCCGTCCAAGAAAAATGCAACCCAAAAAAAAAAAAAAAAACCATTTTCACATTCTCTCTCTTAATTTCTTTACCTGTCAAAGAAGAGGGAAAAAAAAAAAAGAAAAGAAAAAGTCTCTTTTGACCGTAATCAGTAATCACAGCAACACCACCACCAGCCTGCCTCTCCCTTTCTTCTCTTCTTCCTCATATCTTCTCTTCCCCTTCTTCATCATTATATTATATTGTTATTTCCAATACCAATTAACAATCAATTCACCCACTTTTTATTTTATTTTATTTCATTTTTATCTCTTAATGATCTTTATATAATTTGTATCATTGTTTGTATGTACCTATATGAATATAAAAGGCCTTAGTTTTTGACATTTCTTCTTCTTCTTCTTCTTATGATTGTAATTTTGTTCTTATTCTTTGTTTATTATTGTTGAATAAGAAGAAAGATCATATCTTTATAAGAATTAATCAAATGGGTGCTTGTTTTTCTACCATTAAAGTTAGTGGTTCTAATAGCAATAGCACCACGGGAACAACTGCCATTGTTGGTCACCATTGTCAAAGAAAAGCAGCAGCGCCACCGCCTCCACCTCCACCAACATCAACGGCAAAAACAAGTAGACAATCTAATAATAATAACAATAATGATAAGAATCATAAGAGTAGACAGCAGCAGCAGCAACAAAAGGTTAAAGAGAGGCAAAGTTCAAAGAGACCAGGTGGGATGATCCCATGTGGTAAACGTACAGATTTTGGATACGCTAAAGATTTTGATAAAAGATACTCAATTGGAAAATTACTGGGTCATGGTCAATTTGGGTATACATATGTTGCTACTGATAAGGCTAATGGAGATCGTGTTGCTGTTAAAAAGATTGAGAAAAATAAGGTAAATTTCTTTCTTTATTCAAGTTTTTGGTCGATAGGGTCCTTTTTTATTTGCTTAATCTGTTTTCTTTTTCTGTGGTTTTGTGGCTTTGGTTGGTTGTTAATGAATCTTGGTTTTTCAGGGCTTTTATAGATTCATTTGTGTCAGTATATTTAATGAGTTTGGATTTCAGTTCAATTATTTTGTGGGGGGGTTTTGTTTATATGTTACTAATTGTGGTCTTGGATGCTAAAGATTCTTATTTTGGACTTTGATTTGGTACAAAAGAGTATATTTTGAGCATAAGATAATTGGTTTCCTAATTTTATTATTGATAGATTCCCATTTACTTAATTTACCTTTTGAAGTCCTTTATTTGCTTGAGAATCAACCTCCTAATAAGTCGTTTGCACTGTTTTTTTTTGCTGAATAATTGAGATTTGATTTCTTTTCTTGTTGATACTTTTGTCTCCATGTGTAAGTGTTATAGAACATTTGCATCCATTGGAGAATCTGACATTATTATAATTTTCCTCGCCAGTACTTCTGTTATCCCATTGGATGGGATTTGGCAGTATCCTTGTTATTTGCCTTTATTTGATTACTGGTGTTTGCAAATGGATGTTTCTGGTTCGCTAAATATTTAGTGGGGGTATTATATTGTATGCAAAATCTTGATATTTTCCTTTACCTCGTTTTAGAGTTTGCTGATGTACTTTTAAGAGTGTTCCTTTTCTGCCTTTCTCAACTGCGTTAGAATTTAGTTTCATTTATTTTAGAGTTGTTTGCAGTGTTTCTACAATAGCGGACTAGTAGTTCTTTAGCTATTTGTGTGATTTCAAAGAAATGTTGCTTATTCTTGTTTGTCTATTTTAATTCTAATCCTGTGTTTTGGTGCTAGATGGTTCTTCCAATTGCTGTTGAGGATGTTAAGCGAGAGGTCAAGATTTTGCAAGAACTTACAGGCCATGAGAATGTAGTTCAGTTTTATAATGCATTCGACGATGATTCATACGTGTATATAGTGATGGAGTAAGTTTCTGTGCCATGCCTTCTCTTTTGACCATTCTGTGATTCTTTTTTATGCATTGTTCTCATAAATGCATCTTTGCCCATGTATGCATTTCTGATCCTTATTTTACATGATGGAGTGTTTTAAGATGATAAAAACAAGATGCAACTTCCTTGCCTTGTTAATTTGCTTTTTTTTTTAGTTATTGCTTTATATGGCTAACCTTATTGCTTCTTTGCACTGCCTTTATCAGGTTATGTGAGGGTGGGGAATTGCTAGACCGCATTTTAGCTAAGTAAGAATCTTTATTTCTGGAAATTCTTTGATGCAGTTGCTCCAATTTAGCATGTTTTCATGCTAAATTTGTGCAAGAAAATTGGTTCTGGTACGTTGCAATAGAATCATTTGATGTATTTATACTTACATTGCTCAACTTTCTTTAAACAGGAAGGACAGTCGTTATACTGAGAAAGATGCAGCAGTAGTTGTACGACAGATGCTCAAAGTTGCAGCTGAATGTCATTTACATGGTTTAGTGCACCGTGACATGAAACCAGAGGTATGATGAAGTTTATTAGTGGGAGTCGAAAAATCTAGAGTTGTGCTTATGACAATGTTTGTCTTATTTGTCTTGCCTGTAGAATTTTCTTTTCAAGTCAGCTAAGGAGGACTCACCTCTTAAGGCCACTGACTTTGGCCTGTCAGACTTCATTACACCAGGTGAGTATTAGTTTCTTCATGTGAAGATCCCACTCATAATTGAATATTCGTGACAAGTTTGGTTTTTAATTTTTTTCATTCGGGGAGAAGTGGGGAAGATTGGAGGGAGATGAGGTGGGAGAGATGTGAAGGTGGCACTAATATATTTATACTTGAGAGACACCGCATGCATATATACATACACTTCTCTTGCATATGAGAGGCTTCTATCTCTGTATTGTTTTCAAACCTTTTCTGTGAGAAAATGCTGCTCCAAACCTTAACATGCTATACAATTGAATGCAGGGAAAAAGTTTCAAGATATAGTTGGCAGTGCCTATTATGTAGCTCCTGAAGTATTAAAGCGCAGATCTGGACCTGAATCAGATGTCTGGAGTATTGGTGTAATTACCTACATTTTGCTATGTGGGAGGCGCCCTTTTTGGGATAAGACTGAGGATGGTATATTTAAGGAGGTCTGGTACAATCTTAACTTTGGATACTGGCTGTTTTACATTTTCTTCCTTTACTGTCTGTTATTGCAGCACACTTAATCAGTGTTTTGGAAACAGTTAACTTTCTTATATGGTTGCCTTTGGACAATGTTACCGACGTACCGACGTACCGACATTCCTTTTCACACGCATCTACTTTTTTTTTTCCCCAATGAATGCTATAACTATTTATGCTCAAGTTGTCAGTTTGTGTATTACAGCAATACTAGAAACTCCTAGTATCCTCCATTTATGCAGCCCTTTAAGTTTCCTGAATAATTGTTCTGTGCTTGAAAGGTTTCAAG
>CANYLF011478618.1:0-10983 GCA_948193215.1 Bocquillonia castaneifolia | reverse complement strand
TTTTGGCCACCCAATGCCAAACGACGAATAGTGAACAGCAATGATAGAAAGATATTATGCATTCATATTGAATTTTTCTGTATCTTCTTCTTCACAAAATTTTCCTGTTTTCTCAGTTCTTGAAAATTAATTAGTTTCTGTTGAAAGTTTCTGTGTGACATGGAAATCGCCACCACTCTTGGAGGTGCTATCCTCTCTCTAGCTTTTCAGACACTGTTTGAGCAGTTGGCTTCTCAGGATGTGCTCAAGTATGCCAGTGAAAGAGATGTGAAGGCTGAACTGAAGAAATGGGAGACGATGTTGAACGGAATTTATGCAGTGCTTCATGATGCTGAAGAGAAGCAGCTGACCACCCGGTCGGTGAAGATGTGGGTAAGCGAGATCAGAGAGTTGGCTTATGATGAGGAAGACATTCTTGATGAATTTAATAATGTGGCTCAACAACGCAAGTTGGACTTGGAATCGGAAAGCACAAGTAAGGTACGGAAGCTCATGCCTGCTTGCTGTGTTGTTGGGCTGAATCTGAGTTCTGTCAGGTTTAATAACAAGATCATGTCCAATATTAAACACATTACTTCTAGATTAGAAGAGATCACATCAAAAAAGGATAAGCTGAACTTAACGGAGATTGCTGCTGCCGCTGCTGCTTCAGAGAGGACTAGTAGACTTCCCACAACTTCCTTGGTGAATAAAGCTGAAGTTTGTGGGAGGGATAAAGATAAGAAGGCACTGCTTGAAAAGTTGGCGTCCGAATCAAGTGAAACAAAACTCTCCGTGATTCCCATAATTGGGATGGGAGGCATTGGCAAGACAACTCTTGCAAAGCTCGTCTTTGATGATGCCACACCCATGTTTGATTTCAGTTCTTGGGTTTCAGTTGGTGATGATTTTGACGTTTTTAGAATTACCTAGACAGTTTTTCAGTCAGTTGGTGGAGATGTTCCAGCTGATACTAAAGATCTGAATCTTCTTCATGTAAAACTGAAGGAAAGGCTGTCCGAGAAGAAATTTCTGGTTGTCCTAGATGATATCTGAAACGAAGACCGTGAGCGTTGGAATCTTCTTCGCAGTCCTTTTGAACATGGAGCAGTGGGAAGTACAATCATCGTCACAGCCCGCAATGAAAGTGTTTCAAGGATCACAGGTACTGTTAGAGCTTATCCTCTTAGAGAATTGTTATATGATGATTGCTTGATTGTGTTTGCCCAGAATGCTCTGGGAGCTACAAATTTTGATGGGCACTTGGAGCTTGAGCCAATGGGTAAAAAAATTGTTCAAAGGTGTGGAGGATTGCCTTTTGCAGCAAAAGCTATGGGTGGCCTTCTTCAAGGTAAATTAAATCCTAATGCTTGGGAGAGTGTGTTGAATAGCAGCATATGGAGGGAGAGAAGTGGGATCCTTCCAGCTCTCAGGTTGAGCTACCATTATCTCCCAGCTCACCTGAAACAATGCTTTGCATATTGTGCCATCTTTCCAAAAGATTATGAATTCAATGAGAATGAGCTGGTTCTTCAATGGATGGCTTAGGGGTTTCTGCCGCAACATAAGGAAATGGAGGGATTTATTTTCAAGATCTTTTTTCCAACAGTCTACAAGCAATGAGTCGCAATATATAATGCATGACCTGATGAATGATCTAGCTCGATCTATCAGTGGAGAAACATGCTTTAATTTGGATGATAAGATGGGTGGTGAAATATCTCATTAGAAGGTTCGTCATTCAGCTTTCACAATTCAGTCCTGTGACATTTCTGAAAGATTTGAAGTCTTCTATGAAATGAATAATCTGCGAACATTCTTAGCATTACCAAATGATAATGATCACAACCGTTTACCACGATACAACCGTTTACCAGACGTGTTGTATAGCTTGGTGCCAAAAATGCAACGTTTAAGAGTGCTTTCGCTATCTTGTTATAGATTTAAAGAGTTGCCAAGTTCAATTGGAGCCATGAAACACTTGCGATATCTTGACTTGTCATTCACTGAAATTGAAAGGGTACCTGAATCATTGACGAGTCTTTGCAACTGACAGACATTGAAGTTAAATTACTGTCGTAAGCTCATTGAGTTGCCTGCAGGAATGGGGAGTTTAATCAACTTGAAGCACCTTGATCTTAATGGCACATATAATTTGAAGGAGATGCCATCGGAGATGGCTAATTTGACCAATCTCTGCACACTGTCCAAGTTTATTGTTGGAAAAAGCAGTGGACTCGGGATAAAGAGAGCTGATGAACTTTTCTCATTTGCGAGGACAGCTTCGTATTGAAGGGCTACAGAATGTGTTCAACATCCAACATGCAAAACTAGCCTGTCTGAAGAATAAGCAAGGCCTTGATGAGTTGGCCTTTGTATGGGCTGACAATTTGCAGGATTCACAAAGTGGAAGCAAAGAATTTCAGGTGCTCAACTCACTTCAACCTCATCAAAATCTGAAAAGGCTGGCAGTTGAATTTTATGGTGGTTTAAAATTCCCATTGTGGATAGGAGATCCCACATTCACAAATATGATGGATCTACAGCTTCACAATTGCCCAAACATCACATCACTACCATCATTGGGGAGACTACCCAAACTGAGAAATTTGAGCATAAAGGGTATGGACAGAGTGAAAGAAGTGGGTGTTGAGCTTAATGGAGACAGTTTTCCATCTTTTCCAGATCTGGAGACACTAGAAATTAGTGAGATGTTGGAGTGGGAGCAATGGGTTCAGTCTATTGGCGTCAATGAAGAGGGTGCCGGAAGATTTCCTAAACTGTGCGAGCTTACATCGAGTAATTGTCCAAAGTTGGTTGGAACATTGCCCACCAGTCTTCCTTCAATCAAGAAACTGAACGTTTATGGATGTGAAGGCATAATTCTCAGAAGCGTGCCTGATTTGACCTCCCTTGCGGCACTAAATATTAAGAGAATTTCAGGCCTTGTGAGTTTAGATGATGTTGTTACTCAGACATTGGTTGCACTTGAAGATGTAAGGATTTCAGATTGTAGTGAACTGGTGCACTTGTGGCAGGATTCGACTAATTTAGATAAACTTGCTTGTCTGAAAAGTTTATGTATCTTTGGTTGTGAGAAGGTTATGTCATTGGTAGGAGGAAAGGATGGAATTTTGCCGTGCAACCTTGAAGTTTTGAGGATAAGTTTTTGTGATGAATTTAAGAACCTGGCAAATGGGCTGCACAGCCTCACATCTCTGAGAGATTTGTTAATCAATAATTGTCGAAAACTTGTATCCTTTGGAGCACAAGCATTACGTACCAGTCTTAAAAGACTTCGTGTCAGTCATTGTCCTTCTCTGGAGTCTCTGCCTGAGGTGTCCCATGTGGAGGAGTTGTCCGTCTCCAATTGTCCATCTCTTACATATTCCTTTTGACTTGGTGAATCCTTTCATTCACTTAAGCGTCTTATAATTTGCAATTGTACTGCACAACTGTTGGAGTCGACCCAAAACAAGAAGTTCCCGCATCTCATTCGACTAGCGGTAGAGGATAGTCCCGACATCGTGGATTGGCCATCATCACCAACCTCATCTCTTTTATTGTAATAAGGTGTCAGAATTTGAAGTCTCTCCCCAGTCAAATGCAGACGATCACATCTCTTCAAGGCTTAGAATTACAAGATTGTGAATGTTTGGAGTCCTTTCCAGAAGGGGGTTTGCCCCCTAATCTAAGGGAACTTGTATTTTCAGGTTGCAAGAATCTGAGCCAGCCAATGTTGGAGTGGGGACTGCACACACTCACCTCTCTCAAAAAGCTCAGAATTAGGGGCCCATGTCCAAGTACAGATATGGTTTCCTTTCCAGATGAGAAGGGCCTAATTGGTCCTTCTTCCGTAACACATCTTACGATTGGTGGATTTGAAAATCTTAAATCCATATACAAGGGACTTGGAAACCTCACATCTCTTGATGAATTGTGGATCTATAATTGTCCCAAACTCAAATCCTTGCCAAAGGAAGGCCTTCCTACCACTCTTGGAGCATTAGAAATCCGAAGGTGTCCCTTTGTTATAAAACGTTGCACCAAAGGAAAAGAAGATTATTGGCCCTTCATTGCCAATATTCCCCATCTTGAAATTGAGTGAAGATGGAAGGCTAAGCTGAGGAATGAAACATGTTAGGACGAAGCTAGGCATTTCACAGTGGAGGTATTACTCGTTTTTACTCTCTGATTTCCAGTTGATATTATATCTGAAATTTAAATTTTTTGATCATACATCTACTTTTCCCAACAAATTACTGCATATGACGTTCAAAAATATATTAGGAACTTACTCTATATCATATTCCAAGGGTTTTGGAAGCTGGGCAAAATATTTGATAACCAGTGCCGGTGCCCTGCATCATGTCAATAATAGTCTCAGAAGGGTTCATCGTAATGTGAGTTTCCATCCTTTTAGTTATGTTTTGTTGGAATTTTCATTTGATTTTTTATTTATATTATAATAAATCTATTTTAAATTTAAATTCTTTTTAAAAAAAAATTTCTACAAAAAAATTATCTTTTTCTTATTTTTTAGTGAATAAAATTGAAAAAAATCATATAAAATATAAAATATATCAAAATGATATCATTTTTTTTATATTTGTCTTAAAAAATACATTAAATTTATTGGAATAGTTATTGGTGATATTGCATATTATTAAAAGTGAAATTTTTATTTTTTAAATTTTGTCCTTATTTGATACCAAAATCACAAGTTATGAATCCAGGTGACCAAAAAAATGTAAAATTGCCCTTATTTGATATCCTCTTTATATTAATTATATCTGAAATTTAAGCTCTTGATCATACTTGTACTAATCATAAAGTTCAAAATATATATGTATGTCAGGAACTTACTCTATATCACATTCCAAGGATTTGGGGAGCTGGGCCAAACATTTGCAATATTCAGTGCTCTGCATCAATATATAGATTCAAGGGAGTTTGCTGCAATGTGAGTTTCCAGCCTTTTAGCGCCTTCCTCACAATTCTTTTGTTACTTATTTTTTGGCATTTTCTATGACTAATTGTTCAAAAACATAGATATCCACCTTGGCTTGCATCACCTACTGTTTACAGCAAGCTAAGAGCCTCCTTTGTTGGTTTTGGTTTTGAGGTGATATTTATTTGGACACAGCATTTTCTGATATTTTCGTACCACTCATGGAATATTAGGTATCCAAATGTGTCCCTTTCTTATAAAACGTTGCACCAAAGGAAAAGGAGAATGGACCCTTCATTGCCAATATTCCCTGTCTTGTAACTAAGTGAAGATTGAAGGCTAAGCTGAGGAAGGAATGATTTAAGGATGAAGCAAGGCATTTTACTATGGAGGTATTACTCTTTCTTTTTACTCGCTGATAACCACTTGATATTATATCTAAAATATAAGTTGTTGATCATACTTGTATCACTCCTTTCCTAATATACATGTATTTCAGGAACTTAATTACTCTATATCACATTCCAAGGATCTGGGGCCAAACATTTGCGATATTCAGTGCCCTGAATCAACATATTGATTCGAGGGAGTTTGTTGTAATGTGAGTTTCCAGCCTTTTAGCTTCCTCGCAATTACATTTTTTTGGGATTTTCTATCAATAATTTTTCAAAAACTTGGATATCACTTGGTTGTACTATTGGTAGCTTGATGTCCACCTTGATGTTATCTTAATATCAAAATATTTGGTTGTGAATCCCCTCTGGTTATGGTTTCTGTTATTTGTTTTTCATTAGATGGTAATTTGTGAGAATTGATAGTTGTGAACTTGGCAGTTCTCACTAGTTCACTATGCATGGCAGTTCTCAGATTATTATTATTAATATTGTCAATAATGAGAGTGGTCTTTGTGAGAAAAATCAACTACATTTTACGTGTTAATATAGTTCAAATATTTGCTCAGTTCATGAATTGCATAGTATATGACATTACCTGCATAAACAGGGAAGCCTAATGCTTTTGAACATGCTGCACTAGTTAATTGTTGAAGGAGGATTTTCGGACAGCCAGAACTTGGAACAGCTGCTATAGAAGAGGACTCTACTCTTGGAAGATCACGATCGAGGACGTAATGAACAAATTTTTATGTACGCCAATTATTTACATATTCTTCAAAAAAAATCATGGTCTTAATAAATAATGTTACTGTTTGACATTTTTATTTATCGGTTGTTGCTCACTATTATTGGTTCTAATCATACAAATATTCTTTCTTCAGGTTTGCACAATTGCACATATTTGGAAAGACTGAAGAGTAACAGATGTCCCCTTTTTTCTCCGTCAGATGGAAATTTTAAGTAATTATTAGAAGCTGTCCACAGCTTTTACATAGAGGTAGGACACTCAAGAATGAAATGCGTTTAGTTATTGAGTGTAATTATTTGTCCTGGTCATTGAGAGAGGTCATAAAAAGGTTAAACAAGTTGCACTGTTTACTTAATGGTTTCTATTTTTTTTTCCAGGTTGAATAAATATATTTGGACAACTTTGAGCTTCAACAGATGCAAAAGCTGGGTCTAATGAGGTCTTAAAAAGAAAATTTTTTTTTTGATACATGCCAATTGTTGAAGGAAAAGAAATATATTTTTTTTAATTATCTAATATACATATTAAAATAGTCATTGTTATTTGTTTTTATTCTTTATATATGTTTTATTCATGAATTGTTAGTGGTTTCATAAATTAATAAAAATTTAACTTGATTCTTATGAGAATATGAATCCATTCCTAATGGGGCTGGGGAAGAATGTACATATGGTTCATATTTAAGAGGTAATCTCTTTTTTTTTCTTAGGGGAAGAAGTAATCTCATTTCGATTACTAATTTATTTTATTTTTTTTTTAAATCAAGTTAAACAAAACACTAAGAATGATCATGTCTCCTTCCACCCCACACCCCACACACACGCCACCCCCCACCCCACCCCCCCAGCTATACTAAGAATGAGAATCATGTCTCCTTCGTTTTGATTTGCCAGATGGTAATAAGTACAAATTTTTAAGTCTATTTATACAAAAAAGATTGAAGTCTTAATGGCATGTATGTCAAGTATACCTTATTTTAAAATGGCTTAACTGCTAAAAAAAAACACCACCTTTAACGTTTTTTACAATTTTAACATGACCGTTTAATTTTGGCAAATCGATACACGAACTATCAATGGATTTACAATTCAATACATCGGTTGTTTCTCAGGCTATTTCAGCTAATGTGGACTCCAGATAAATGAGTCAACGCCACTTATGTCCATCCCATTTGCCACGTCAAGATATAACAGAAATTAAAAAAAAATAACTCAAAACGACGTCATTTTTGAGTGAAATACCCCTAATTAAAACTAAAACTCATCTTCCTCACCTCACAAACCTAAAACACCTCTAATGAAAACTGAATTAGCAAAAGATGAGAAAAATGAAAATTTTACATCTTCTAATTTTCTATTTTACTTTCACTTTCATTTTCTTTTACCTCAGCTCGGTTCTTCCCCAACATAACAACGATCCCTCTAAATTTGCTTCCAAACATCACAAACGCTACTTGGGATTCTTTCAAGAAGCTCGCCAGTGAAAAACTCGATGGACTTTCAAAGCTAAAGAAACACTTCATTGGTGATCATGGCGACGGAGAACCGTTTGATGGGATTTTAAGGACTTTGGATGGGATTTTAGGGACTTTAGCACATGCTTTTTTTTTAGGCAATTCCATAGACGGCGACAAGAATTGGGTGGTTTCAAGCGACATTATCAACATCGGTTGTGGATTTAGAATCAGTTGCAGTACATCAAAAAAAAAGATTTTCTCTTCTTACATTGTGCCATCTATAATAAACCTATTCAAATAGCTTACTTCTTCATTGACCACATCCTTGGGTTAACAAGCAATAAGGGGTCTTCAGTCCTTATGGGCTCCTATGTCACCCATTTTGCCTACTTCTTGGAGTTTGATTTGAGAGCCCCACAAGCCTACCCTCTCATGACTCAGTTGGAACTTAGAAGGGGCTTGATGGGGAGTGAATTCTTTGAAAAGAAGGCCAAGATTGTGGCAAAGCAAGCTGATGGTACCTATAGGTACCTGGGTGGGGTACCTGACTCTGTGAAAGAGCAAGAAAAGGAAGAGAAGAGAAAGGCCTTGGAGGAGGCAAGAAAGGCTAAAGCTACTTTTGAAGAAGGTGAGGAGGAAGTGGTGAAGAAGAAGAAGAAGAAGAAGGGCCAAGCACTATTGGGGATGAAGTTCTTCATAGGCTTAAGTTGATTTTGGATGGGATGGATGCTCAAGACAAGTGGCTGGCTCACTTGTCCCAAAGGCTTGATGAGCAAGATGATGATTTGAATTCCATTCATGAAGACATCAAGGCCTTCCATTCCAAGCTTGACATTCCCCCATGTGATCACAATGTGACTGGCCCATTGTGAATATTTTTCAATTCATTTTCATGCATCTTATCACATCTCTTTCGTTGTTTTTTTCAATTTGTAATTTTTGTCTAATTTATAATGAAATGGATGTGTTTCTAAGCTTAACTGTCTTTATCCTTTTGGTTATTGTTTTCCCATGTTTTATAGTTCTTATCCCTTATGCCTTAACAATTTTTTTTAGTTGACAAAGGGGGGGGGGATGGGGAATATATCTCTGGTTCCTAGTTCCTAACCCCATTGCCTGGGTATGGATTGGATTAGATTGAGATAATGACCTTTGAACTTAAAAATTTGACTTAAAGCATATTTGGTAATCATCTAAAACTTGTGTAAAAACTTCTACCTTTGCTCAGACTCTTCTATTTTTGCTTTGGTAAGTTTCTTAATGTTACACAAGTTGAGAGGGAGAATTTCCACTCAATGCACACACTTGTTTAACACATTTTCACTTTAAATTATTTTTGGGTTATTAAACTCAAAGGGGGGGAGACAGGCCACATGAAGAAACACACTTTTGGTGGAACTAAAGCCCTCCAAATATTTCCAAACCGAAACTGTAATGCATTAAAGTTAGTCTCATTCATGCCAAAACTTAACAAATTGATTAGGTTGATAATCAACTTGTTTGCCTATCCAATAAAGCACATCCTGCCTATCAACAAGGGTCGGGTTGAACCAGGATATACAATTCATTAAGTTACTAAGATCCTCCTTCTCAGTTATCCGAAGTCGACGCCTATAAGTGAAAGGCTAACCATTGTTATACAACTCTAAAACAATGATATTCTTCTCCCTGTATAGATCGAACATCCAAGGATATTGCAACTTCAAAGAACCTCCATCAATCCATTTATCATTCCAAAATGAAATGTTATTTTCCATTGATAACTTGAATAGAAACATTGTTAAGAAAGGAGGACATGATTAGGATTTTTTTCACACATATTGAAAGTGTTTTTTTAAATAAATTAGCATATTCTCTTATCATAACATGAAAAGTCAATCCAATTTCTCAAATTTGAAGTTGCAATTACTATATTATACTAATGGGAATTTTGATCCCTCTTTCTAAGATTCCACAACCATTTTAGAAGAAGACTTTGATTAGAGATTGCAATAGGAGCTATGCCTAACCTCCATTGTCCCTGTTAGAACAAACATTACTCCAAGAAATGTTGCATAAACCTCTAGAGTTTCCATCCCCTTTCCAAAGAAAATGCATCATATAACTATTCAATTTATTTTTGCATTCTAATAGGCACATAGAATAGACATGAAATAAGTTGGAAGACTCTTTAAAACTACATTTACAAGGGTAAACTCTACTAGCAAGAGAAAATAGTTTACCTTTTCAGAGGGATAATCTCTGCTGAAATTTAGCCAAAATAGGATCCCAAAGCTTAACATAATACTTTAGTGGTGAGAGGGAGCCCTATGTACTTCAAAGGAAGAGATTTTGAGGTAGTGAAACATACCAGCTATCATAGAGATATCCTGACTAGAAAGATTGACACCAGAAATAGTGCTCTTTGCATAATTAATCTTCAAACCTGAAATAACTTCAAAGCATCTAAGAGGACATTTCAAGTTATCCACCATATCCAAATTAAACGGAAGAAAAAGAAGAGTATCATACACAAATTAGAGGAGTTGAATAGGATCATTTAAAGAGCCCACACAAACACTTTAGACCTTCCACTGTCAAAACAAATAGAAAGAGGATAAATGATCACCTTGCCTGACTCCTTTTTTCCATAGTGAAAGGGGGAGTTACACTACAAAAAAAAAGGTGATTTGCGACGGACGGTTCCGTCGCAAATATGGCATTTTCCGTCACAAATATGGCATTTGTGACGGATTTGCAACGGACATCCGTTCGTCTGTAAAACCCTTGACGCAGATTTTTTGCGACGGATTTCTTCAGTCCGTTGCAAATTTTTAGAGATTTAAAAAAAATTAATTTATATTATTTAAAAAATTAATTTTAAAAAATTAATTTATTTAATCACCTTTAATACTTCTCAAACCATATTAATCATCTCTTTAAACCTCATTATTTAGCCAAATCACTCTACTTCCCAGTAGGTCACCCATCTTGGGAGTGATCTGGGCTGAGTACGTTTAACTTTAAAGTTCCTTCAATATGCCTTCCATTTATGCTGCTGATGACTTCTGTTATAACTTATATCAAAATATATTTATTATATAAACATAAAATTATACTTAACCAAAAAATTAATAATTATAATTATAATTATAATTAATTATAATAATTATTGTATATATGATTAATATTATATTATAAGATACTTATTAAGACAATTAAGTATATATATACAATCCGTTTTTATTTATAAAAACATTATGTAATTATTAATTATACACATAAATAAAAAAAGATATAATTATTACTAATTATATTTAATTAAAAAATCATGAGTAATAGTAAATACATATTTAATTAGTAATTATATCATTATATATACTCATTAATTATAAATTATATACTTATATATAACATGATATTATTAATGATTATAAATTTTATTAATAAATAAAAACATAATTATCAATTATTA
>CANYLF011478578.1:0-10498 GCA_948193215.1 Bocquillonia castaneifolia | reverse complement strand
AGGAGTTTCAGATTGACAGAATTTGAAACATAAACATTGAAAAGCTCATAGCATCTGATGGGAAGAAATATAATAGGTGAAAAGGTAATGAATTTGTTTGAGTGGTTTATATTTTTTTTCCTCTTTCACTGTGTTTTTTTGTAGATATTTCTTTCAGTTATTTCTTTTTTTTTTCTATTAATATCTATGTATGTTTTATTTGGCACTTGCAGGTATTTCTATTCATATATGGGAGGTCATTTGTCATACATGACCGGTGCTAGGGAACGGAAAAGTGATTAGCTACCGGAACCAGTAGCAAGTCTAAACGCAATAAACACAAATATATATTCATCATTTTGTACTTGACTAAAATGATTGATCAACGAATGCATATACATATACATGTAATTTCTTTATATAATTAAATAATAAAAATATTAAAGATGATAATAATAACAATAGTAATAATATTAGTATTCATAATACTTAATAATTATGAAATTCAGCCTCCCATCTGAAGTTTTACAATTACTTATACTATCATCAATTTATTCATTTACTTCAATATTAATATTATGAATATGAATATATATTAAATGATTTACCATAACTCATCAACTTATGCATTTAAACAATAGATCACTACTGCAACTCTAAAGTATAACTGCGTTTCTATAATATACCAAGTCAAAACATACTTAACAGCCAATGAATAAGAAAAATTGGCAAAGAGTGATGACATGTGAAGTCTGAAAATAAGAAACCTGGAAAAAAGTAGGTTGAGGGGAGTCAGACCTCACACTGAGTAAGTCATATCAAATCTATTTTAAATAATCACTATGCATGTCAAAAAATATTCTTTACAAACTCTTTCTGATAATAATAATATTTTTAACACACAAAAGGAGGGAGGAAAGAAAGTAGAACACCTAAACCCAATTTTCCTCTAATGCCCCTTTTGGGCCTCTTTATCCATTGCACTGAGCCTATATCCAAATTTACCACATAATCATACCAGTTTAATTACTTATCCAAAATATATTATACCAGTGCCACGAGAGTCCTTGGCGTCCTAACCGAGGCTAATCTGGTTCTTAAAGGCCTCAGTCGAGTTTTCTTATCAAAACAGGTTACCAGCGCCTCGAGAACCCTTGGCATCCTAACCGAGACTGTCCTGGTACCTTCCAAATGTTACATGTGTGCCCCGAGAGCCCTTGGCATCCAAACCGGGTTAGCACACCCCAATCACATAATTTCACATTACATACCTGAATCCCGATCAATATCATGTGTACATGATCCTGGTGCCGCCAACCAGGAAGCTCGTTCCACTTACATTCTTTATTCCTCTAGTAGAGAAATCAAAATCCAATAATACCATATATAAAGTTAAATATATAATTTTCTTTAACATATAAATATATCCAACATAATGCATATATATAAATAATTCAGCAAAATAGTCAATATATAAAGTATTAAATACGATTCAATATGTCTGAATTACTGTAAAAAAATTTAACGAATGCATGCAATTAAATAAAATAAAAATGATATAACTCACAGAACTGTCGAACACACAGCGTCCTACTATTTCGGAGCAGGATCGCTACCAGTCTGGCGAACTATATAAATTAACATAATAATTTTATCAGAAACAATACAAGGATATCCTAAATAAAGATTTAGAGTCCTTTTACGACCTCGAAATCCTATTTCTAACCCGGACACGTTTATCTAGATAGATCTATCAAAATTTGACAGCATCTCTCCAATAATACGGATATCTATCCACCGAAGTGGACCCCGTATCTGCAAGCAAACGCACTTCTATAATCAACACCACATACCGGGCCTACCAATTTACCCGGATTTATCATCACAGACTTTACTGTAATAACAAATAATATTTTATTATTATTTTTTTATTGAATTCATCGCACCATTAAATCTATCAAATAATATTTATTTAATGTCCACCAATACCAATTAATAACCTTTATATCAGTCCGATACTTATAACGTCTTAACTCGGTTTACAGTCCGATTAATTATTTGACCGGTCAATCTTATTTATTTAAAAATCTAATCAACTCCAATATAACTTATTTAACATCCTAATAATATATTTAAAGCTTAAACATATAAATTAAACACCTAACATGCATTTCCGGGATTTTCATAGACCGCATTTTAACTTCCGGGATTTTTAATTTAAAATCTACATATCATATACCTATCGAGCCTTTACAAAAGTTGTCTAAAATAATTTATAGTATTTTAAAAAATATTTCAGGACCTCTCTACAGTGGGGCCCACCGGAGCACCGTCAACGACCACGCGCCGCCTTCCACGGCGAATCTGGTGGCCCAAATCTCCAGATTGAAGTGCAATACCATGGGGAGTCCGAATATACCTTTGATGTACCTGAAAGTGGCTGGAATAGTGCAGATCGGCCCAAAAATGACCGGCGGTGGTGTGAACTTCGATTGCTCCGTTCATCGTCAAATCAGCTCCGATTTGGAGGATTCAAGTCTCTAAATCACACTACTCTTCACGATCTACAATTCCATAGTGTCAATTTCAGTTAAAAATAGCTAAAAATTGATTTCCCATGGTGGTCAGTTTTCACAAAATTTCGGACGCTTCGATCTCTCATTTCCGGCAACGGCTGTTGAAATTGTTAGTATGTATGGATAGGTCTCTTCGAGTACTATAATTTAGACTCTTGAATCACTTAAAAAGGTGACAGGAGGTGGGAGAACCGATCGTTTGAAGTTTCAAGTGCTACAGTGACAGTTCTCAGAGAATCTGGGGGCTTAGGTCGTTATTTTCTGAAGTTTTTGAGTCTTATGATTTAGTCCAGCAGACAAGGGTTTATAAATGTAAAGTTTTCAGAGTTTTCAAATTAGTCATTTTCTTCAATTACTTACTATTCTGAACTTGGATTGACCCCAAATTTTAAACATAAGTTTATATAATATTTTAACACTTTCATATAGAAAATTATATTAAAATAACATCACGAACTATTATTTTTAATTTTTGAACATTAAACCCATTTAATTTAATAACGGATCAAGTAATTAAATTACGGGAAAATAAATTTATTTCTGAACTTTATTTATTAATTCTGAATTAAAAAAATTAATCCAGAGAAATTTAATGGCAAAAATCACAGGTATTACATTCTCCCCACCTTAAGAAAATTCGTCCTCGAATTTAAAACATACCTTATTGTAGAAACAAGTGAGGAAACTGTTCTCTCATGGTTAACGTCATTGCATTCAAACTAGGAAAGGAAAACATCAGGCAATTAAAGCGAATCAGATATGAGACCAACAAGGGTGCATGCTACGTTTGCCCCTCCAACCAGTTCTTAAATAAGATACTCGGGGGCAAGTCTTTGATTTATACTACCCAACACAACACCAAATGCTCGGGGGAAAATCTTTGATCTCAAGGGCAAGTTCTTTGTTCACACAATCTAGCATAGCACTGAAAGAAACTCATGAAATACAACATTCCAGTCAACTAGTGTCACTACAACAATATGTACTTTTTGTGGTAAAAAAATTAAATAAATAAATAAATTAAAATAAATTAAAATAAAAAGAAATAAAATAATAAAATAAAAAGAGAGAGAGAGAAATGAAAAGAAACGTAGACTCATTTTTCTCTTCTATCATTCTCTCTCACATCCTCTCTCTGCTAGTGCCGCCACACCCACCACCACCAACCACCACCTATTTGCAGCCAGAACACCTCTTCCCTACCCTTATAGCCCTTACAAATTCATTGACGGTGTCTGTTTTATAATTGGAGCTTAGTTTGTGAAGTTTGGTGGGACCATCCTCGTCGGACGAGTTTGCCCTACACAAATCCAGTGAACTCAACCATTGAAATCTATTACTATGGATTTGAGATGATGAGCTTGACATATTTGTGAAATTTGGTGGCTTAAGGACTCTATTTAGATCGTGATTAGAGCTTTCAAAGCAGTTGACTTAAACAATCGATATCGACGATTTCAACAGCCTTTTGAGACGATTGGTGGTATGAATGAACTCACAGAGTCATGGGCTTTGTGTGGATATGTTTAGATTATATTTTTATTGAGGTCTATAAATTCTGGTGATTGGATTCCAACATGTTCTGACGAGAAATAAATCAGCAGGACCCTCTCAACAATGATCAGAAAATATTGATTCTGACCATTCTTGATGGAAATGGCGATGGTATAGAGAGATGTTGGATACTTCCTTCTCTTGGAAAGTCTTTGTACCAACAGAAGGTAGAAAATTTACATCAGTGAACATGAGTGTGTCTTCATATCATCAAGAAGCAGAATGATCTCAAACTCAGTTTGCAAGATCAAACACGTACATAATCCTCTTCACTAAGACGATGATCACCAATGTTCAACACAAGACTGAAGAGCAGAGTCATATTCACAACTTCACATATTTCATATAGTGTAGATCATAATATGTCATGCATCTATAGGATATAATGTTAGTATAAGAGTTTACACATGCACCATGTAAAAAGCATTAGTCTCCACATCTGTTACATGCAAGCACATGACATGCATCAGACTAAAAATATATATGTTTCATGTATCCACACATATGGATTCTGAATACCCTGAAAAGATTATAATGAACTCATGGAAGAAGCCTTGGATCTACCTGCCCAATATTGCACACATTCATACATCGATACATGTAGTACTTAGGTCTTCACATTCATTTCAAACATGAGCATTCATGCATAGACAAGTCCGAAGGCCACAAAGGAGTGTGATATAGAAGAAATAAGTACTGAAGCTATAAGTCCCATCAGTAAGATCAGAAGAAGCTATTCTGAAGGATGATGGCCTAAATTGGACTAGTAATGGAAAACGTCAACAAAAAGCTCGATGAGCTGCTCCCCTCCTCATCATCATGGTCATAAGCACCCTACATCCCTGTAATCCTCTAGTGCAGAACAACCAGTGTTCCAGATTCACAGATGTGTTTTGTCAAGCACTTGCAGCAAAGCATTTACCATTTCACAAGTTTGTTCCTACTGTCTTTGCATCACCAGGACAGTTCTCTTTAATGCAGCCACTCGAGACTTCAATTTCTCATTTACAAAAGAGCCCTCAGATGGTGGTAAAACACTACTAGAAGGCTCATTTATTTGCTCTGCAGATGGTTAAGGTAGTGACAATAGACCCTCCTGACATTGTGCCCCTTGCTGATTATTTTCCTGAACACTTCGGCACAAGGTCCTATAGAAGTAAGCATTCAGTTACACTCCCTTAAGCAGTGACATTGAAAATGGCTATCGGGCTATACGATCTTCTTTAGATAAATCAATCCCAAGATGCTCAAAGATGTGAGTCAGGACACCAGTAAAAGGTAAAGCCATCCTTTTTGTCCAAACCATGACCATGTTTGTAACATGGACCTGGGCAGATTGACTGGTTTTCCTGTTGGTAGCATGAAATCAAGGAACATGTCACAAGGCCTGCAGTGAACCCCATCTGGATCTCGTGGATATATGATGCGATAACACATGTTTTGGATCACTTTAATCTGGAATGGGATATCAACAGCATATGGAACAAATGCTTCCTATTTCAACTCATAACACATAAAGATTTTTGTTTGCTCTAGAGGGGAAAATGGACTTTCAGTCCAGTCATGCACAGAATTAACCACCCATCCTTGAGCAGGAATGTTCAGCAGCTTGGTTAAGAAGGCTTCCTCTAAGGTGATGGCATGACCTTTTACCTGAAAAGAGATGATCCAGGTCTCTGGATTTCTCTTGATGTTAGCATAGAATCGCTTTACTAGATCAGGATATATGGGACAAGAATCAGAAAGAAGATGCATCCATCCCTAGAGCTTGAAGAACTCTAATATTCCACATTCTTCATAAGGACAAACATCATCTATATACCCAGGAATGAGAAGTGGCTTTTTATCATGGATTTTTATCCTATAGCTTGTTGTCTCCGATGAGAAGTCAGGATTAATTTGGAGTAAATCTGAATGACTCCCTAATTGTGAGATGTGTGTGATTATTCATTGGAGAATACTGGAAATAGAAGAGGATGTTCTGGAGAAGGATAACGATAGTTGAATGGTATATCAGAGAATACAAATAATTTGTGTATGAAAAACTAACATATGCTTTTCTCTTGATTTTGTATAGGACAATCTATGCCATCATAGATGTCAGCCAAGTGGTGTCCGTAATTAACAATTTACACTGACAATGCTCATAACTCGAGGTTTGAAAAATGCAGCCTTAGGACGACTTGCATGGTAGGCAATGCCATCAGTAGAGCCAGTAAATCTGAGGATAACTTGTAGTGATAGACTATGTTGTCAGTAAGAGCTAACTAACTTGAGAACAACCTGCAACGGTCGACTGTACCAATACTAATGCCAACTAAGTGATGTCCGATTCACACTGGTCAAAAATCCACAATGATGCTCATAACTCGAGGTATGGGAAACACAACCCGGGGACAACTTGCAATGGCAGATTGTGTTATCAATAAAGCCAACCAAGAAATGTCCTTGGTCAACAATGCACTTAATGGAAATCATAACCCGAGGATGAAGAGCATGATTCAAGGTAAGTGAAAAATATTTTTACCATTCCAATGCATGAGGTGTATTTGTCCTATCCATGGGTCATGTTTCCTTGAGGTAATAAAGATTCCTATTCACATGTGCATCACTTGCTGTTGGTTCATGAAAGTTTATATACTTGCTTGCATTGAATGATTGAGCTCACACAAACACTACTTCTGCTAAGCACATCACTGTCATTTCTACTTTCTTACAAACTTCAACATGAATCCTCAATCCAAACTTCCTCTTCAAAATGAAAGCAATCCTTAAACCAGAGGGGACAAGGTATTTATTAAAGATGTCCTTGTTCCTAAAGTTGTTGATGTTTTTCATTTAGAGAAATATGGAGTGTTAAATTTCTTTGATTGTTAAGGTTGGCGATGTCTGTTGGTTGATGGTAAGCCAATATACCCTTTGTTGGTTAAACAGTTCTATGCTAATCTCGCATTTAATCACAATAATCGTACTCTTAGATCTTTTGTTAAGGGTCGAGACATCATTCTAGATGAATCTACCCTAGCAACCATCTTGAATATTCCCTATAATGGATTGTCAAATTGGTCATTTTTCCCACTTTCCCAAATAGAGCAGATTAGGATTGTGATGCTTGATGATTCCATTCAATCTTACTACATCCCATTTATTGATAAACTCCCAGCTCTCTCCAGAGTCATTCATTAACTGTGTTTCTATAATGTTTTTCCAAGAGATTCTTGGTATTATAAGATAACAGAACAAGACATGTTCTTCATCTCCATGATGTTGTCCAAAAAACCAGTGAATCTTCCTGGATGTATGTTGTCTTACATGTCTATTGTCGTCCAGAAAGATCTTTCACTGCCGTATGGAGGTATTCTGACAAATGTGTTTGAGCACATTGGAGTTGATTTGGATTGTATCGAATATGTTTTTAGAATATCTTATCCTAGCTCAATGCTTGATCACTTGAATTTGACAACTTTAGAACAGCAGACTCCTAGTAAATCAAAGGGAAAATAGCCCATGGAATCATTTGAGACAATGGGAGGGCAAGAGTTTAACCCATGGTCTAATGTTGTTTTGGAGGATTTGAATCCTCCACTCATCCAACAAGCTGCTTAGTCTTCCAATGCTCCGTCATATGAAAGTATTTATTCTATAGTACGAGAAAATAATTTCATTTGGAAAGCATTGAAAGACAATTATCATTCCTCTAAGACCAACAAGCACAAATCTCTCAGACTTTGATATCTTTATTGGGTGTCTTGGCCAATTCATTCTCATCATCTTAATCATTTTTTTAATGATTGTTTTATGTTTTTTTGTTGTCCTGTCATGAATAAATTATTTCTTCTGAATTGCCAGAATGATAGCACATCTTTCTCATTTCATATCACACGAGACTACAAATTGAACATGATGCATTTTGAGTGGGAAAGATCCATATAATGTCATTATGATTTGAGAAGTTAAACATGTATTGACCTAAAGCATACCGCATGATCATATCAAATCTGAATACAACTTTTGTTTCCCTCGTTATAGTTGATCAATGACATTTATGCTTTTTTTTTATCATCAGACTCCATTGTCGAGAGGTAAGGTTCAATTAAAATTGTGAGGCTTGATTCATCTGTGTTTTGTGTTAACAAATGTCATTATCAAGTGGTGAGGTTTAGTGCATCTCTACTTTGATGATTGAGTCATTTATGTCAGTAAATTTTATTACCAAGTGGTTTCAAAATAACTTTTCCAGCTCTCCTTGTCATGTTAAAAATAATCAAAGCAAACTTACAATAAGCATATTCCTAACGGTACACAGAACTCAACAACAAGGATTACTGGACAAGGACAAGTACGAATCCTATGTTGTAGTAGTTTCGAGGAAGACTTTAACATTTTACAGAATCATATATGCATATAACAGAACCATAAGGTCTGATACCAACTTTGTCACGACCCAAATCCGGGTACATGACTGGCGCTAGGGAACGGAAAAACGATTAGCTACCGGAACCCGTAGCAAGCCTAAACCCAATAAACACAAATATATATTCATCCTTTTGTACTTGACCAAAATGATTGATCAATGAATGCATATAGATATACATGTAATTTCTTTATATAATTAAATAATAAAAATATTAATGATGATAGTAATAATGCTAGTAATAATATTAGTATTCGTAATACTTAATAATTATGAAATTCAGCCTCCCATCTAGAGCTTTACAATTACTTATGCTATCATCAATTTATTCATTTACTTCAATAGTAATATTATGAATATGAATATATATTAAATGATTTACCATAACTCATGAACTTATGCATTTAAACAATAGATCACTACTGCAGCTCTAAAGTATAACTACGCTTCTATAATATACCAAGTCAAAACATACTTAACAGCCAGTGAATAAGAAAAACTGGCAAAGAGTGATGACATGTGAAGTCTGAAAATAAGAAACCTGAAAAAAATAGGTTGAGGGGAGTCAGACCTCACTGAGTAAGTCATATCAAATCTATTTTAAATAATCGCTATGCATGCAAAAAAATATTCTTTACAAACTCTTTCTGATAATAATAATATTTTTAACACATAAAAGGAGGGAGAAAAGAAAGTAGAACACCTAAACCCAATTTTCCTCTAATGCTCCTTCTAGGCCTATTTATCCATTGGACTGAGCCTATATCCAAATTTACCACATAATCATACCAGTTTAATTACTTATCCAAAATATATTATACCAGTGCCACGAGAGCCCTTGGCGTCCTAACCGAGGCTAATCTAGTTCTTAAAAACCTCAGTCGAGTTTTCTTATCCAAACAGGTTACCAGCGCCACGAGAGCCCTTGGCATCCTAACCGAGACTGTCCTGATACCTTCCAAATGTTACACGTGTGCCCCGAGAGCCCTTGGCATCCAAATCAGGTTAGCACACCCCAATCACATAATTTCACATTACATACCTGAATCCCGATCAATATCATGTGCACATGATCCTGGTGCCACCCACCAGGAAGCTCGTTCCACTTACCTTCTTTATTCCTCCAATAGAGGAATCAAAATCAACTAATACCATATATAAAGTTAAATATATAATTTTCTTTAACATATAAATATATCCAACATAATGCATATATATAAATAATTCAACAAAATAGTCAATATATAAAATATTAAATACGATTCAATATGTTTGAATTACTGTAATAAAAATTTAACGAATGCATGTAATTAAATAAAATAAAAATGATATAACTCACAAAACTGTTGATTACCCAGCATCCTACTGTTCCGGAGCAAGATCGCTACCAGCCTGACGATCTATATAAATTAACATAATAATTTTATCAGAAACAATACAAGGATATCCTAAATAAAGATTTAGAGTCCTATTACGACCTCGAAAATCTATTTTTAATCCGGACACGTTTATCGAGATAGATCTACCAAAAATTTGGCAGCATCTCCCCTATAATACATATATCTCTCCACCAAAGTGGAGCCCGTATCTGCAAGCGAACGCACTTCTATAATCAATACCAGATACCGGGCCTACCAATTTACCCTGATTTATCATCACAGACTTTATTGTAATAACAAATAATATTTTTTTATTTTTTTTATTGAATTCATAACACCATTAAATCTATCAAATAATACTTATTTAATGTCCTCCAATACCAATTAATAACCTTTATATCAGTCCGATACTTATACCGTCTTAACTCAGTTTACAGTCCGATTAATTATTCGACCGGTCAATCTTATTTATTTAAAATATAATGAACTCCAATATAACTTATTTAACATCCTAATAATATATTCAAAGCTTAAACATATAAATTAAGCACCTAACATGCATTTTCGGGATTTTCATAAACCGCATTTTAACTTCC